>VDFB02018808.1:0-27273 GCA_007258455.2 Sequoia sempervirens | reverse complement strand
TTCATCCATGATGCAAATTTGGCTTCTTGTCGTTCTTGCAAAATGTATTGATTGGGAGACGAATAAATTATGTTTTAGGTACATCTATTAGCAGGGTAGCATGATAAATCGTTTAAAATAAATTAACTCTAAAATGATTTTTTCACGTTTCAGAATGGTAGTTATGACATGTTGAGTGCAAAGTTCGTAGCACGAGGATTTAAAATAGAGTGAAATAGTTAGTTAGGGAGGAAGATATGGCTGAAAGACCTAATTTTGGGCATCTCAAGTTAGTCCTTCATAATGATTTTTTACTTTTACATGGTTTATTTAGTAAATTCATTGTTTAAATGTAAAATAGAGTGAAATAGTTAGTTAGCGAGGAAGATATGGCTGAAAGACCTAATTTTGGGCATCTCAAGTTAGTCCTTCATAATGATTTTTTACTTTTACATGGTTTATTTAGTAAATTCATTGTTTAAATGTAAAGCTTGGGTTTCTTTTCATTAAAATGTTTTAAATTAATCAGTATGGATGTCATAATTTAAGGAAATAAATTATATTTAAATAAATAATTTAAATTATACAATGAAGTAGTTGTAAGAAGTGGAGTGTAATAATGTGAATGTAGTGAAAAAAATAACTTTCATATTTTTTAAACTATATATTTTAATATGCAACTTTAGGCTACAAATACATTGCACGAGTAAAAAAGGTCTTGCAGTTTTAATCAGAGGACCATGCCTACCATTTGCGAGAAAAGATCTCAGTTGAATCGAGATGTGCAATCCAAATTGTCACAGGGATAGCTTTTCCAACACTTTTCCAACATTGCACAGCACCGCTTTTAGCCTACTTAAGTTAGCCCTTGAGGTCACAACTCTTTCCAAGCAATTCAGATTATGCCTTTGAATGCAACTGAGTTCTTTCTTTCTTTCTCACACAACAAAATGGTAATCATGACTCAAGTGCAAGGGTCTGCACTGAACTGAAGGTAATCATGAATCCTTTATTAGGGTTGGCACTGGATCTGAATATTGGGGCAAATGACAAGCTTCTTTTTATTGGTAGAAAAGGCCTCATGCCCAATTACAATAAAGATGGCATTGGAGCCAACTTGATATTAAATAATGAGCAGGACTCACTAGCACAACTACCCTTGACAACACAGATACTCTTCAGGATGCTGGTGATCCCTTCACGTAACCTATGTCCCCTAAACTAACTGACTAGCTCTTGTTGTTTTGAATGCTGATGATTCTGGATGCTATTGGTGTTGTTGATCTTCAAGTAGGTGCACCACGTTCTCCCAATCAAGTTACACGATGGCTTACCCTGTCCACAACCCATGCCTCACTTCTTGAGACTAGCTTGACCTCAATGTGGCGCTTTGGTTTGCACTTTTTGGAACTCTCTGCAATGGGAGCATTCACTACAGTATGGACCTTTGCTTTGAGGGTTTGAATGCAATTTTGATTGCCGTGTAGTGTTTCAACTACTTCGAGGATATATGGTCCCCTATATAAGCTATTAGTACGAATCCCTAACATTGGTAGAATGACATGCAGATTTGGGATAATCCCCCAATGTCTAACTTTTGTCAAATGGCCTACAATGCTGATCTGCTTGGTGGAAACCCTACACTTGGGAAGTGCTTCCAACCTTAGAGCTCACTGAGTTTGCAACCTCAGATGAGTCTTGTTGTACTATGTCCAAACTTGGGTGTTCGACTTCGATATAGATAGCTAAGGTATCTGGCATCCACGCTGGGGTGTCCGACTTAGGAAACTAGGTTTTGGCTCCTGAGTCTTGGATGGACTCCTTGACATTGGATGTCAGTTGATTTAGATCATGGGTCAACTTTCCAGCAAGTTATCCTTTTGGAAGAAGGGTGCGAGTCCCTGGCTAAAACTACACTCAAATGTGATGAGAATGGAGCTCGTGCTTCCCTAGGGTGATCACTCATTCCCCTTACATTCTCCCCCACTTAAAGATGGGTGATGTGCCCGACACCTGCACGCTTGTCCCTTGTTGAATGGGTGCGAAGAATGTGCCTGCTTCCTTCAAGGCTTATCTGATGTTTGCTTGGGAGTCCTTTTCCAAGAACTCCAAGACTTTGTCTTCGAACTTCCATAGGTTCTCTACCTTCTCCCATGAATCTTTCTCCCAGGGTTGGCCTTGCTAGTGCACTAAGAATTCTTTCCACCTATAGTCGAGGAATTTGTGCTCTTTCACCACAAGCATTTCCTTTATCTATACATTGGGCCTATCCATGACATTTGTTGGCCCTTTGCTAGGAAAGTTTTTGCTTGGGTCCACACCATCTAGGTGATGTGGTCTGAGCTAACTCAGATAGAACACATTGTGTACTCACATGTGGCCTAAGAGCTCGATCCTGTAGGCTACCTTTCCCACTTTTTTGATGTTCTCATAAGGCCCATCAAACCTTCTAGTGAGAGCATGACTCAAACTCTTCAGTGGTTTGAATTGATCCAAGTCCAATTTGAGGAGAACTTTATCTCTGATCTGAAAATCTATGGCACATCTACTCGCGTCGACATACCTCTTCATTCTCTCTGCAGCCTTAATCAAGTGACGGCATGCCAAATCCACTCTATCTTGCCAGTCTTTGAGGTGCTCTGCTGCATCGGGGCACTTTCCAAGGTATCCACTGAGAATTGTATGTGGGTTCAACGGTTGTTGGCCAGTTGCCAAGTGAAATGGTGAGTACTGACTTGACCCAAATTTTGGTAAGTTGTAACATAATTGCATAGAGTCCAATAATTTAGGCCAATTGGATTGGTCAGAGCAAACAAAGTGTCTCAGATAGTCTTCTAGCACTGCATTGACGTGCTCAATCTATCCGTCGGTCTATGGGTGGTGGATGGTTGACATGAGAAGCTTTGTCCCCATGAGTTTGAACAATTTTACCCAGAATAATGAAGTGAATCTAGGGTCCTGATCATTGATGATGCTTAGTGGGACTCCCTAGTGCTTGACCACATTCTGATAGAAGTAATCAACATCATCCTCTGCTTTGCATGGAATGAAAATTTCATCTTTAGAGAATTTTTCAACTACAACCATAATGCTTGTGTAATCATCAATGTTGGGCAGGTCAGTAATGAGGTCCATTAACATGCTATCCCAAGGTCGCATTGGAACCGGTAGGGGTTGGAGCAAGCCTCCCCAAGACTACGTCACAACTTTGTCCTACTGACATATGAGGCAACTATGAACATAGTCATCTACATCCTTTCTCATTTGTGGCCAGTAGAACCCTCTTTCTAAGAGTGCAAGAGTCCTCTTTTGTCCTGGATGGCCAGCCCATGGGCTATCATGGCACTTGTGCATGAGGTCTCTTCATAGACTCTTGTATTTGGGAATGTAAACTCTATGCTATGTGAAGACCATGAGTCCTCCTTTATCACTGAACTTGCAGGTCCTTCCTTCCCTACATTGCTTCCACAATTCTACAACTTGTGGGTCTTCCACCAAGCTTTGCTTGATGTTCTTGACCATTTTTGGTGAGAGAGTAACTTGGCTTGCACTGGGTGCATCTCCATCAGACTTAGACACTACTACCATCAATTGTGTCTTTCTGCTTAGAGCATCTGCTACAACATTCTGCTTGTCAGGGTTGTAGAGGATCTCGTAGTTAAACTCTATAAGAAATTCTTGCCATCTCGCTTGTATAGGGGTAAGCTTTGCTTGTGTCTTGAAATATGTTGAAGAGATGTTTTCAGTCTTGACAATGATCGATATGCCTAGAAGATAGTGCCTCCAAGTGCAAAAACAATCAATGATCCTATTCATTTCTTTTTTGTGGGTGGGATATACTCTTTCTCTATCCTTCAACTTTCATGATTCATAAGCCACTAGGTGCTCGTCCTGCATGAGCACACCCCCGACTACAAAGTCCAATGCATCACTTTGTACTTCAAATGGCTGACTGAAATTAGGTAGTGCAAGCACGGGCTCTATGGTGAGTTTCTCCTTGAGTGTCTCAAATGTTGCTTTGCACTTATTTGACCAGTTCCAGTTCTGGTTCGTCTTGAGTAGGTCTGTAAGAGGGGCAACCCATTTGGAGTAGCCAGCCACAAACTTCCTATAGTAATTTTCCAAGCCCAAAAACTATCACACTTCATGCACATTTTGAAGTGGCTCCCATCTCAAATTTCAATGAGTTTCTCTCAGTCCGGTCTTATCTTGCCTTTGCCCACAATATGGCCAAGGAAGTGGACTTCCTCTTGGGTGAATATGCATTTTTTTTTTATGAAGAGTTGGTGCTCACGGAGCAACTTAAACACCTCCACTAGGTGGACCATGTGTTCCTCCATGTTTTTGTTGTATATGAGTATATCGTCTAGATAAACCACTACGAACTTGTCTAGAAGAGGACGGAACACATCATTCGTGAGTGTGCAAAATTTAGTTGGAGCATTGGACAGCCTAAAGGGAATTATCATGAATTCGTATGAACTATAGTGAGTCACACAGGTCACTTTTTCTTCATCCCCTGCTACTATCCTGACTTGGTAGTAGCCTTGCTTAAGATCCAACTTGGTGAATACTTTCGCCCATGCTAGGCGATTGAAGCAATCTGCAATGAGTGGGAGACGATACTTTCTTTTAATGGTGAGCTTATTGAGTTCCCTGGAGTCAACGCATGACCTTAGTGTTTTGTCTTTCTTCCTTTGGAACAACACTGGTGCTCCATACGGAGAACGAGATGGTCGCACATAGCCCGCTTCCAACAACTCTTCTAGTTGCTTTTTCAAATCAACCATTTTAGGACCAGACAACCGTTATGGTTCCTGGGTAGGAGGTCTGGCTCTTGGTTGCAATTTTATTCTGTGATCTACCGTCTATAGTGGGGGGAGCTTTGAGGGTAGATTTTGAGGCATCTTGTCCTCATATTCAAGAATAATTTCACTGATTGTTGTTGGAATGGGTGCCTCTATCACACCATCTATCTCATCCCAACCTCCAAGCAATGCGTCTAGGAACAAAGGTTCCTTCGGGTTCTTTTTAGTCACTTTCTTCATGCTCAAAGCTTAAACCACCTAATTGTTCCCACTATGTCTGCGTTCTGCCGTCTTAACCATGCATGTCTGCATTAGGTCCATGAACATTAGAGACTCTAGATGAGGAATCACTACTAATTTACCGAGTCTTAGAAACTATTGGTCTACGATTAAATCAAATTCATCCATGTCAATGAACAATAGATCCATTTTGTTATGCCAAGTTCCTACTGAAGTGGGGATATCTCAGATGACCCCACAAACCTTCTTTGCTATGGAACTCACTACTTTGAATGTAGAGTTGGTGCCTAACTGCACCTTGATCCCTATGGCTTGAGCTTTCATAGCTGAAATGTAGTTGTGGGTGGCCCCTGAATCCACCAATGCTAATACCTGTCGCCCATCTAGGCAGACATCCATAAAACATAACTTATGCTTGTCCATCAGTTTGGCCATTGTGGCCTTTGTCTAACCATGTGCGTTGAGATCACTAAGCTAAAGAGCTCCCATTATGGTGGATGACTCATCTCTTTTTGCTGAGCCTTCTATAGTGTTTAACCTGACTCACTCCAGATAGTATCATGCCTAATGGAGGAGACCTTTGTTATAGACGGGGCATGGATACAACGACGGTCTCGCAGTACCCTTGTTCTTGGTTCCATTTGATCCTTTGGTAGAACCTTTGCTATATCCTTTCTTGTTGTTCGAACTGGACTTTGTGGACTTGTGCTTTGTCCTGACTTCACTGGGTCTTTGCTTTCCTTCATCGCAAACAGAGACTTCTTTTTGAATTTCTACTGACCACTGAATTCTTTGCTTGACTCTCTTCTGTAGTCATATAATCGGTCTGCAGCTGTGATAGTTGTAGCTAGGGTCTACACATTAGCATGCCTAAGCTTGGTCTGAGCCCATTATGGTAATCCCCTCATGAACTAGAATAACCGATCCTGCTCAAACATGTCCTTGATCTCAAGCATCAAGGTGGTAAATGCCTTGATATAGTTTTGCATCTTACCATTGTGTTTCAAATCCATGAGTCACATTCTAGCAGTCCAAAAATAGTTCTCAAGTTTAAACTGCAACTTCAATGCTTCCTGGAACTTCACCTAGGTATCCACAACTGGCACCAATTTTCCTGCTCTCAAATCCTCCACTCAATTTTTCCACCAGAGCTTTGCGACATCTATAAGATATGTCACAAAATTCTTGACCTTGGATTCCTCCATTATGCCTGGGAGGGTGTCCAAGTACTGTTCCATATCCCAAAAGTAATTTTCTAGAACCTTGTCATCCCATTTCCTGGTATATTAAATCGAGGGCTTAGCCTTGAGTTCACAACTCATGCCTTCTTGAGACATCGATGTGACAAGGGTCTTCAAGAACTTCATGTCATCCTCTAACCTCTATTTTTCCTTCATACCAATGCTCATTTGGTTTTGCAGTGTGGAGACCTCATTCTCCAACTACCCTATTTTGTATGTTGATCCAACATCCTCAAGGGACTCTGTACGATTCTCCAAATCATTTAGCTGATCTTTAGTCTTTGTCTTTAAGTGGCGGGTATTCTCATGAAATCTCCTCATCTGCAGCGACTACTCATCATGGAGGGGTTGTTCTTCCTGTGGGTTGCTTTCTAGATTGGAGCCACCCAGACCTTCAGATGTTGTTTCCATGGTAACGTATCCTATGGATACAAAATAACCTAAACCTCAACTCTATAGGTATTCACGTACTTTGGCTGACTACAACTTGGCATATCAAGAGACTGGGCTTGGATACTAGCTATCATGGGGCTAGCTTTTGCAACAGTTTTCCAACCTCGTGCGGCACCACTTTTAGCCTTCTTAAGTCACCCCTTAATCTCACGACTCTTTCCAACCAATTTGGATTATGCCTTTGAATGCAACCGAGTTCTTTCTTTCTTTCTCGTACAGCAGAATGGTAATCACGACTCAAGTGCAAGGGTCTACACTAAACTGAAGGTAATCATGAATCCTTTACCAGGGTTAGCACTAGATCCAAATATTGGGGAAAATAACAAGCTTCTTTTTATTGATAGAAAAGGCCTTGGGCCCAATTACAATAAAGATGGCATTGGAGACAACTTGATATTAATCAATGAGTAGGACTCACTGGAAAAACTACCCCTGGCGACATGGATACTCTTCAGGATGCTGGTGATCCCTTCACGTAACCTCTATCCCCTGAACTAATTGACTAGCTCTTGTTGTTCTGAATGCTAATGATTATGGATGTTGATGATGTTGTTGATCTTCAAGTAGGTGCACGACGTTCTCCTAATTGAGCTACACAATGGCTTACCCTATCCATAGCCTAGTTCTCAATTCTTGAGACTAGGTTGACCTCAATGCGGTGCTTTGCTTTGCACTTTTTGGAACTCTCTGTAGTGGGAACATTCACTGCAGTATGGACCTTCACTTTGAGGGCTTGGATGCGATTTTGATTGTGGTGTAGTGTTTCAACTACTTCAAGGATGTATGCTCCCGTATATAAGCTATTAGTATGAATCCCTGGCATTGGTAGGATGACATGCAGATTCAGGATAATCCCCCAATGTCTAAATTTTGTGAAATGGCCTACAATGTTGATCTGCCTGGTGGTAACCCTGCACTTGGGAAGTGCTTCCAACCTTAGAGCTCACTAAGTTTGCTACCTCGGATGAGTCCTGTTGGACTGCATCCACACTCGGGTATCCAGCTTCGATACAGATAGCTGGGGTATCCGGATTCCACGCTGGGGTGTGCGACTTGGTGTGCACGCAGGTCTGGTCTAGTATGACTTAGGAAACTAGGTTCTGGCACCCGAGTCTTTAATGGACTCCTTGACATTGGATGTCACTCGATTTGGGCCATGGGTCAACTTTCCATCAAGTTCTCCTTTTCAAACAAGGGTGCGAGTCCCTAGCTGGAATTGCACTCGGATGCAACAAGATTGGAGCTCATGCTTCCCTGGGGTGAACACTCATTCCCCTTATAATGCCTACCATTTGTGAGAAAAGATCTCAGTTGAATCGAGATGTGCAATCCAAACTGTTCAAATAAAGATGTACATCATCTAGGATATGGTATCCCTATAATAGGGATAGTTTATCTACTTCAAACCAGAAACCCTTAAAAAAGGAACAAAACATGAGATAGTGGGTATGAAACCAAAAACTTGTAATGGGAACACCCGACCATTTAAATGGTGGCACAATTAGATTCAAAAGCGTCTCCCATTGAATTTTTTTGGATGTAGTTAAGAAAATCACTTGTGATGAAATCTAATTAGCCACCGCTAAATTTCCTATGGGATGTTGCAGTTGTACAAACTTCCAAGTTGTATGAGCAAAAGCCATGTTTTTGCTGATAAACATGTGGTAGGAAGAGGTGGAGTGTTCGTGGATGGGTATTTCAATACAAATTTGAGAGGGGATTGGATAAAAGCATGTATCAAGCATTAGCCATTGGGTGTTGTGCATATCACACCTATTGTCAAAGGCTGGAATTCAAATCCAATGTTTGGTTGAAAGATGATTAAAAGGGCGAAGATATTTAATGCAAGATTTTGTTATTTAATGCATTCCACAAAATGTGTGAAACAAAGGAAGCAATGGCCATGTTCTGATTGGCCATGTTTTTGCTTGTATGTTGATTCCAAGATAACCAATCTTTCTACAAGCAAACTTCTTAATTTTGATTAATAAAAATAAGATAAATATTTATTATTTTGGAATGATTGAGGTGTAAAAAATTTATTTGTTTCTAATTAGGAGAGGATCCAATAGTCCTACACCCTAACTTCACCCACCTCAAAATTGTATGTGTCAATCCAAACAACTCTAAAATTTTTATGGTAGCTTCTTCAATGAGTTGACTACTTGAACCCAAGGTTTGAAGTTGACGTCATCAATTTTGATGTTTCAAATGGCTCTAGGAAAATTCATTGTTAGCAATTCACGCCAACAATTCACCACCAACAATTCATTGTCATGATATATTCATCACATATACAATTCACCTCCAACAATTTATTTCCAACAATTCACCACCAACAATTCATCATCGTGACATATTCATCATGTATACAATTTGCCTCCAACAATTCATTGTTGTGGTATATTCACCATGTATACATTTTTCAATATTTAAGTGGCCAAGAGCACCCAAAAATGAAAAAGTACAAATTTTTTTTTGAACACATAAAAAGGTATACACGGTGAATATACCATAGTGATGAATTGTTGGTGGTGAATTGTGTACACGATGAATATGTCATGACAATGAATTGTTGCGAGTGAATTGTTAATAGTGAATTGTTAACAATGAATTGTTGGTCATGAATTTACCTGAACCCGTCTCAAATACTTGTAGTTGTAAAATGTGTCCAAAACATCACTTTGTAAACCCCTTTCCCATTGTAGTCAATTATCACACCCCATCCTGAGTTTCACTTGCACCAGTAATTGAACATGTTCTTCAAAAAAAATGAACACATAAAAAGTCGAACTCATCATATAGAGTCCTAAATATGAACAATCAATATTATTAAATTATACAACATAACATTATTTATTAAATGCTTTTTAACTATTCGTAAAAGTATCCTAAAACTATTTAAATAATATCATATTACTAAATAATTGAAATCCAACAACTATTACTAAATTATAAAATTATTAATAATAAATATATCTAACCCTAATTGACTCATATCTAAAAGACCTTAAATACCTATCCCTAATTTCTATGTCCCTCCATTGTGAAACTTCTACTTTGCTACTACCCCAAGCCGCTTCCTCCATTGCAACAAGCTTCCACAACTATATGTTTGACATAAGTAGAGCAATCATGTCTACTTTGATTTGTGGAGGGCAAGGTAAGGTTTACAAATTATAGTTTTTTATCTTCTTATAGTCACCTTCATTATTTTCAGGAACTATTTTGTGTTGCCTTTTGTTCTTGCGACCATTCTTGGCCTTAGTGTTTTGAATGAGTTATGTGGACTTTCACTTCATACATGCTTAAGGAAAATATGTCTTTCAAAACAACACCAAAACAATGGTTTGGAATCTCATAGGGCTTTAAGATAATGAAGCGAGCAATGTTTTTTTTACCTTATTAGGGTTATGACACTAATGAGGAAAGCTTTTGCCTAAGGGTTCAAGGTAAGAGATCAAATTTTAACAATATGATAGTCGATCTTATAGTTTTTGGACCTTGTGAATGCAATAGAAAGATTTATTTTGACCCAAAGTGCTCCAAAATTCCAATTACCTCTTGGATCCGACAACCACTATTCAACTTCAAACTCTCATAGATTTGGCCTCATATGTCCAAATTGGATGAAACAAAAGGAAAAATGACTCTCTCAAACCTCTTAAACTCAATGGTGAGCTCGAATTTACACAAACAAGTTCTAATTTGAACTTGCAATAAAAATTGATAAAGCAGAAACCCTCAAATCTAGTATTTTTTAAAGTTTTTATGATTCTTCGGATAATCATTTGATGCAAGAGAAGAGCATACTCAACTTTTCATGATCTATAATGATTTACAACTTATATCTCTTAATAAAAATTAAAACAAATCCAAAAAAACTCTGATACCATAAAAGAGTTTGTATAAAATACTCTATAACACGAAATATTTGGCTAAAGATTATAACCACCCAATATCTAGGAACTTCATGAAAGCACAAAAGAGATCAATTGTGAAAGAATAATGTTATTCCATCAAATGATGCAGATGATATATTATGATGATATTATTGTTGATTTACATATGAGACCACCTGACTATATAGCCAAGGTGAGAATAAGATTATACAAGATCATCACAAGTGTTTTAATCCTATATCATGAGACAATTACATCATTAAATGTAAAAAGATAAGATAATATCTAAAGAAAACTAACTTGCTCTTCTAAAAATATTCTCTAGGACCTAAGTAAACTTAACATGTAAATAAGATCTGCTAATAAACTAGTTAGTTAAAAAGCCTATTTACACCAACATTTGGGACACTAATGATACTATTGTTATGAGGGAAAGTGGTGGTGGTAGAAGCAAATTATGGAGGATGGGTCAATAGTAGAAATAAAATTGGAAGTAGATGCACTAGTCATAATAGATGAATCAATATTAACAAGATTACTTAAAAACTTCTCTAATCCAAATGACTTATTGATGAACACACTACAAACCATATCAACTAATTGTGTGAGATTTTCTATTATGGCCAAAGTAGCAAGTTTATTTGTAACTGCTCCGTTGTTCATATAAGCATCATATCCTTATTATTCTCAATGTGAGCATCATAATAGATCAAAGTATTAGTGGATGGGGCTTCCATGATATGGTTTTAATGAGTAGTTCTTCACAATAGAAGATTGAGATCTCAAGTAGCTCATAGCATAGACAAATATAGGAAAATAAAGATCAAGAATGCACTTTCTAGATTGAAAAATAGAAATTATAGTGGTATATTTAATATCTAATTTAAATCCTAATATGGTAGCAAATGGTGGGTAGGGTGAGCAAAAGAGATTTTACAATAAAGCTAAAAATGCCTAATAGAAAAGTGAGTCAAATATTGAAATAAGATGTAAAATTAGAAAATCATAGATTTGAAAACCCCAAATATTATAAAAAAATATTTAGGAGGAAACTAGTTCATGTAGGATTAATTGCATTCAACGAAATGTAAAGGAGAACAATACTTTCCCTAAGATTAGTCTAGGATAATTAAATGAAATACTTAAAACAACTCAAATCAACCTAGACTAATAGGTAAGAGATATGGTAATTTTGTGGCTCAATGAAATCTAAAATGAAATGTTAATATAGAAAAAGTAAATACAACAGATACATACTCTTAACTCTATGAATGAAGAATGAATGATCTCTAATGTGGCATTGAATCATGAATCATCTCTAACCTTGAAATGTAACCTTTCTAAATTTTTGAATTGTTTTAGATATCATGTAGGACCTTCATTATATCCAAGGCCAAGTCTACAAATTAGGGTGTTTTTTGTATCTATTGACATGTTCTTTGCATATGGATTTCGTCCTACTCAATGTATGTCTTTGCTCTTTTTCTTGTCTAATTGATCTTTAATTTTTCTACTCAATTTTATATATTTGAGATTGATAGTATTTAAACATACCTTTAAAGAATTGTTTTTATGTCATAAGAGGACATGTTTACCTAGATTAACTTTTAGAAAGGTATATAAAAAATTATGACAATATACAAACTCCCATAATGATGTGTGCAAATTTAATACTCCTTGTAATGTGCCAAACTAAAGTGTTTCACTATATTAATTGCTCCTTGGATACTTTTAAAATAAGAAAAAATATACCCATAATGATGTGCAAATTTAATATTCGTTGTAATGTACCAAACTAAAGTGTTTCACTATATTAATTATTTTTTGAATGTTATTAAAATAAGAAAAAATATACCTTTGACATGTACAAATTTAATACTCCTTGTGATATACTAAACTAAAGTGTTTCACTATATTAATTACTCCTTAAATACTATTAAAATAAAAATGAAATACTTTGAATACATGAAATGAATAACTTTACATATACATACATTACACCAAATCATATAAATCGAATTGAGGAGTACACCTTAGAAATGAAATTATTGACATTTTAATATATAAAATGTTTTCGTGGGACCAACATCCTCATATGGACAAAACATGGACAAAATATACCCATAATGATGTGCAAATTTAATATTAGTTGTAATGTACCAAACTAAAGTGTTTCACTATATTAATTATTTTTTGAATGTTATTAAAATAAGAAAAAATATACCTTTGACATGTACAAATTTAATACTCCTTGTGATATACTAAACTAAAACGTTTCACTATATTAATTACTCCTTAAATACTATTAAAATAAAAATGAAATACTTTGAATACATGAAATGAATAACTTTACATATAAATACATTACACCAAATCATAAATCGAATTGAGAAGTACACCTTAGAAATGAAATTATTGACATTTTAATATATAAAATGTTTCCGTGGGACCAACATCCTCATATGGACGAAACATGGACAAAATAAATGGTACCTACTCACTAGCACGCTAACACGAGCAAATCTTGTTAAACATTCCCAGTCGCTACAGACAGATTTATATTCTTTTATACACGAACTTATCCTTCGAATGTTGTGCCTGTTAAAACATGATCGAATCTCCCTAATCCTCCAACTTCAATTTGCCTCCATTTTACGCTCTCTGATCCTCCTGGCTTGCACGAGTAAATCCTGATTGATTTCCCCATTCCATATTGGATCGCCCACAGCTCAATTCCCACGCCCAGGAGCTTATAATTAGTGCCATAATCGCGCATCTCAAAAACGCCTCCGACATATCCCACATGCCTCCACTCCTCCTTTAAACCATCCAACTCCATCACCTCATTCGACTGAGGTTGCAGTGCATAAAGCTTATTATTCTCCACAACAGCAAATTCAGCTTCTGTAATGGCCGAATCCTCCGCATATCTCAACCCTTTTGAGCAGAAATTGGGCAGCAGTGTCCACTGACCAGTCCCGGGATCGAAACACTCCGCCGAAACATGAATCTCCGCGAAACCTCCAGGGGACTGGTAATATCCTCCTATGGCGTAGAACTTGTCATTCATGCTCACACCTGAACAATTAATTCTCGGCATCATCATGTCGGGAAGCTTTTCCCATTGATTATTTCGGGTGTCGTAGCGAAAAGCACTTTTGGAAGCTTCTCCTGTGAAATTTATTAGCCCGCCACTAATGTACGCGAATTCTTTCATTCGAGCGCAGGAAAATCTCCTGCAGCGCTTTCCAGGAGGCAATTGAAGAGACTTCCAGATGCCTGCTCCGATATCGTATGAACAAAACCCATCTTTGGTCTGACTGACTTGCGGTAGGAAGATCTGATTATTCGTGGCTGTGCTACAGAGATTCATGTCAATAGAAATGGCAGAGAGGGGATTGGGTAAAACCTGGGTTCGAAGGCTGCAAGTATCGACCACCAGCCATTCTGTGTTGTGCTGAGTGGCATGCACGTACTCTCCGGCGAACCTGCTGTCAAAGAGTGCAATGAAAATGCAATATTCTGTTGGGAGATTGAGAGAACGGCGAAGAGAACTAATGCAAGATTTGTCTTTGAATGCATTCGCCCAGGCGCGCGAGACGCAGGAAGCGATGGCTCTGTTGCGACGAGGCAGCCTCACAAGGCACCGCCACGCTACTTCGTCAGGCAGAGATGGGAGCAAGCTGAATTCATCCATGATGCAAATTTGGCTTTGGCCAAGCCCAAAGGCCGTCTTCACATATTTATTTATTGAGAGACGAATAAATTATGTTTGAGTACATCTGTTACCAGAGGGTAGCATGATAAATCTTCTTAAAATAAAGAAACTTTAAGCGCATTTTTCATGTTTCGGAATGGTTGTTGAGAAATGTGTGTGATTAGGTCGTAGCACGAGGATTTAAAAGAGAGCAAATAAATTAGATAGAGGGGAATGCCTAAAATTCATCGTTTAAATTTGAAGTTTGGGGTTCTTTTCATTGAAATACTTTTATGGATGTAAATTATATTGAGAAATGTAATTTATTTAGTCAATTGGTTACATATAGTGTGAGATTTTAGTCTGAAACAAGTCTTATGTCTGCAAATTACTGTGAGATTTGAGTCTGAAACAAGATTCACGCTTGCAAATCATTGTTGAGTCGTTCCAAAACAAGTTTTAACTATCATTTAATGACAAAAACCTCCAAAATATCAGGTAAAAGCCTCCAAAATATCAGGTAAAAGCCTCCAAAATTTCACTTATCACATAAAAGCCAAATAAATATTGATTTGACAACTGAGTGGCAACATTTTATTTCCATTTGTAGTATTTTTTTCAATTTGATGGCAACTTTCTTTTTCCATTTACATTGCTTTATGTTTTAAATCTGTATACAAATATTTCATAATTAGATAATACTTAATATATTTTAGGAAAAAATCTAAATTTGTCTAAGTTTATTTCATTCCATTATTTAGCATTTATTATTAATTGTTTAATCCAACCACAACCTCATTTAAGTGCAAATGCTAGTTAGTAGTAAAATATGTGGAATACAATTATACAATTATGTGAATGTGTCAAAAAAAATAATAAAAATACAAAACAAATAAAGATATAGTCAACTTTTAATAACTCTATAAAATTATTGTATTTATTTGTATGACTTTTCCATTTAATTATGATAAATAAATTATTTTAATAAAAGAATTATGTATTTTCATAAATAAAATAATAAATAGCTAGTCGCTTTACTTTAAAATAGTAGATAATACTATTATAACCAAATATTTATATTCATATATATACTTTTAATTAATTTTTATATAATACATATTTATCAAATGAAATAATTAATGTTTTAGTATACACAATAGTAAAACATTACTCACTTTAGTAAATAAAATAGTAAATAATACTATTGAAATAATTATATGATTAAATATATAATTAAGATAATATATTTATATTGCATATAATAATAGAATATAAATGTATAATAGATAACAAGTATGATATACTGTATTCATTATATAATTAAAAATATATATATTTAATTTATTTATTTATATATATTATATATACATATATACACTTAAAATTGAAAGTGAGATATATTAATAATTGTATATAATAAATAAATATATTTATATCAAACTTGAAAATGAAATATATTAATAATTTTATATTTATATTCAAATTTGATGTGGAATATTTAGTAATATATATTTTTTATGATTTATTTGTGTTTATACTTAAAAGTAAAAGTTACTAAAAAGGGAGCACCTTGTAGAAATATTATTGTCTTTTGTAAATAAGCCACAATCTCTCTGATTGAAAGGTAGATTTATGAGCAAATTAATAAGTCTGAAAATGAGATGTAACAAATTGTGGAGGAGACCGTGAAGGACAAGGATAAGGAAAAGGTGGACCGTGGTACTGATAATTTTGATTGCCTTGATGTCCGGAGCAATGTTGATGGGTCCATAGCTATAAATGAGAGTTTTTAGAAAGTTATTTGTATCTCTAAGTTTAGAGACTATGATGATATGCCTATTTTAACTTTTTCAGTTTGATTAGTAAGGTCTTTGCCATAATTGATGTCAAGAAAAGACAATAAGATTAATGGAATGTGATTTTCTATAGCATTTATCCGTGTGGAAATCTTAATATTGGTGTAAAACTATATGTTTTTATTTGTATCTTTAAGGTTCAAGTCTTGCAATTTTAATCGAATGACCATTGAAAACATCTCAGTTCAATGCAAATTGTGGAGAAAAGTAGTACAATTTGGACGCGATTGGAGTGAAGTTGGACTCTTGATGAGATAAGGTTGTACGCCATCTAATTTATGTATCTACTTCCAAGTTGTATGAACAAAAGCCAAAGCCATGTTACTGCTGTTGAACTTCTGGTGGGAAGAGCCGAGTAGTCGTGATGTATTTCAATAGAAAATTGAGAGGCGAGTGGATAAAACCAGGTTACCAAGGGTGAGAGATTGAAGTAATATCCATTACGTGTTGTGCACGTAATAACCATCGCACCTGCAGTCAAAGACTGTAATTAAAATCCAACGTTTGATTGGGAGATTAAAAGAAAGGCGAAGATATTTAATACAAGCTTTTATTATTCAATGGATCTCTCAAGGCGCGCAAAACAGAGGAAGCAATGGCCCTGTTTTGACTTGGCTGATTCGTTCATGTTTTGCTGGTATGATGCTTCCAAGGTCACCAATCTTCCAACAAGCCATTACTCTAAAATTAGAGGTTTCTTTTTTTATCAATAAAAACTAGCAATGGCACCTTGGTGTGCAATGGGTATGCTGAAGAGGTGTGGAAGGAAACTTAGGAAGAAAATTGATATGTTTTTGCATATATTTGTGTAGTACATGAGGTAAATTTGTAGGCTATTTAGCAAGTGATGTTGTTTGTGCAATAAAGGTCTCAATAATATAGAGATAGAGATAGGGATAGGGAAAGAGAGACATAGCAAGATAGGAAGATAGAGGTAAAGAAAGATATGGATATAATGAGATAGAGAGAGGAGTGAGAGGGAGATAGAGAGATAGAGAGAGGGATATAGAGAGAGAAAGGTGTGGATAGAAAGAGATAGAGAGAGACCAGAGAGGAGTGAGAAGGAGAGAGAGAGAGAGAGATGGGAGAGATGGAGTGAATAAGAGAGAGAGGGGGAGAGGGGGAGAGATAGCTCAATAAACAAAGAGGAAGAGAGGGAGTGATAAAGAGAGATAGAGAGGGATAGGGAGAGAGATAAAGAGAGATAGAAGTAGAGAGATATGGATAGAAAGAGAGGAGAAAGGTGGGGGGGGAAAGATAGAGATAGAGATAAAGATTGAGAAAGAGTGAGTGTGTATGTATGAGTGAGATAGATATGGAAAGAGAGAGAGAGAGAGAGGGGGGGGGTAGATAGATATAAAAAGAGGGAGTATAGGGAAAGAGAGACAAGGATAGAAAGAGGGAGAGATAGATATAACTTGGGAAAGATAGAGGGGTAGAGAGAGAGATAAATGTATATATAGAGAAAGAGATAGAAAAAAATAGAGGGAGAGGAAGAAATAAAGATAGAAAGAGGGAGACAATGATAGAGAGGGAAATGGAGAGATAGAAAGATAAAGAAGAATGAGAGAGAAAGAGAAAGAGATAAAGAAGGGTGGTGGGGGGGGGGAAGGATAAATAGGAATTTCCTTAATTGTACAACATAGCATTATTAATTAAATACTTTTTAATTGTCTTATTATAAAAATATCCTAAAACCATTTAAATAATATCTTATTACTAAATAGTTTAAATCCAACTATTAATAAATTATATATTATTAATAATAAATTAATCTAACCCTAATCAAGTCATATCTAAAATACCTTATACTTATCCCTAATTTATATGTCCTTCCATTGTGAAACTTTTGCTCTGTTGTTACCCCAGGCTAATTCCTTCATTGTAGTAGGCTTCCATGGTTATGTGTCCACCATGAACAAAGCCATCATGCCTACTTTGATTTATGCATGGTTCAAGGTAAGGTTTACAAATTGTGGGTTTTTTATCTTCTTGTGGCCACCTTCATTATTTTCTTTGACTATTTTGTGTTGCCTAAGTTCATTCTTGCAATCACTGTTGCCCTCAATATTTTGGACAAGTTATGTGAATCTACATACATGCTCAAGGAAAATGTATCTTTCAAAACAATAAAAAAATAAGGGTTTTGAATTTCCTAGGGCTTCAAGATAATGGAGTGAGTATTAATGTCCTTTTTTACTTTATGAAGAATATGAGCTATTTGTCACTACTTTCTTGAATGTCAATATGCATTTTTCATGTATTTTTGTTTGTTACTTTATGAAATTATAGAGGAAAAAGCTTTGTCAGTGATGTGAGTAAATTTCTAACGACTATGACTATTTTCTCTAATAATGTATGGTGTTTTTCAAGGGTTTTCTATTTATACAATTTGGGTAGCTTAAAAGTCTTAGATTGACTATATATATATTATTACCACTAAATGTGATAATTGGATGAAAAATAATTATGATAATTGAAAAAATGTATGCCCCTAGCTCTAGTAGTATCCTTGGAACAATAGGCTACACTTCCTTGGAGATTTAGCAAAAGAAAGTAAAATTTGTAGTGTTTGAATATGAGATATCACAATAAAAGTGTTTATCTCGATAATGCTTGAATTGGAGTGAAGCTTTGATGTTTTAGAATATCATGTTAATAAAATTTGATAGTTGTGCCCTTGAGCTTTTGAGGATTTCATCACAAATGTGAAGAGAAAATATAGAATTCAATATCCGCCTACTAAAGAAGAAATATCTAGGATGTAAGGGGATTAATTCTTAATTGAACATAGTAGGGTAGAATGGTTGTATTTATAGAGATTATTGGGTGGAAATTTCTACCCATTGATCATCTTTATATAAATAACATTGTTCCTACTTGAGATTGTAAATGACATTGATAAATATGATAAATTTCTTAGAGTGGTTTAGAAGATAAATTTTATTTTTCAAGAAGTTTATACCTAAATTCTAAGTGGCATAGTATTTTGCTACATTGGAAAACCCATTGCCATATCTTTATGTCAAGATAGGAACATAAAAACATTTGGAAATGCACCACTCATGATAAGGATTGGATTCATGCATATGTGTAAGATGCCCTTAATTTCCCTAAACAATTTGTGAAAAAAGTATGCATTTTTCTCTTGATGCAAGCATATGGTGGATACAATTTATTTTTTGAACCACTTTTTGTTTACTTGTAGAACTATGTTCAAGTTGATGTTTTACTCTTGAAGATTTTTTTAAAACTTCTTGACCTCAAACATTTGAGGCAAAGAGTTTTAATAATTTCCCAGGTTTCAATGTATAATGATTTATGAGGCAATAGTTGAGAAAAAATATCCTTAGGATTCCATAACAATTGCAATTTTCACATGTCACATTTTTTTCCTTTCTTTAGTTGGTGATTATGGATTTGGCAATATTTTTATACTCTCAATTTTTTTGGAGAAATCATAAGAACTATATTTGGTGTCACTTGTCACATATACTGGAATGAACCATGCATCTTCTTACAAGTGCACTAGAATGACTACGTTAGTTATTTGACTAACTAACTACCTAAATAATGCTATGGGCCTATGATGTTTTTTTTAGTTACATCAAAGTGGGTTAAAAAATAGATTACCTCTTTTTAATTGTTTTGAATATCAACTCCTGACATGTGGGTTTGTATGTTGGGGTTGCATGGTTCATGAATTATTTGATGATCTATTGGAATATAACCATTGAGCTTTGAGTCATTTTTTATTGACTAGAAAATGACAATTCACAATAATTTATAGCTTTTGACTAGGACCACAAATAATACATTTAACATTCATTGATCAAAGTGATGTTCACACATTCATTTATATGAACACTACATAAGATTTACCAATTTAAAAGCAAGCCCTTGCTTATAAGAATGGATGAAAATGAAATAATTATATTTTTTTATTGTAAATCCTACTTTTTCATTATATGTTTTTACATTTGACAAAGAATCAAGTTAAAAATTAGAATGTGTGATTATGCTTCCTAATATTTGTTTTCCACACCCAACCAATATAGTGGTGAGATTTTATATTTAATCTTGATTTAATATCCATCACTTGACCTATCCATACATTAAGGAAATCAGCATACTGCATAAATCTCACTTCACTATGCAAGATATCTCCCAATTCACAAGACTACTGACCAAACAAGTTATTAGCTAAAACTATGTCAAAATAATATAGAGATTTATGTCTCTTTATTGATTACTGAATCAAAACAAGTTATTCAATTAAGTTTACCCTAAATATGATTATATATTATTTGCTAAAAGGATTAGTACATTTAGGATACAATTTGATTCCTATACCTAGTTTAAATGTGGCTAATAGGCTATGCAACTCAAGAATCCAACTTTTTCTCATCTAAAATATGTTATATTATCAATTCAGGGCTATAGTATCTCGTTGACATAATCCACTTATCAAATTATTAATTTATGTTGCTAGATAAATTAGTGATTCCCACCCAATTATAATTGTTTAAACATATGCATGTTGCAAGTTATTACATAAATATCACATCTCAACACCATCTCTCAAAAGGAAATTGCTAAATTCGTTGAGTCTGGTAAATCAACACAACTTAACAATAACCATGGAGAAAATATAGAAAAACATATAATCAAAAGTAACATACAACCATGTGGTTCAACAACATTCATGTTCTACTATTATCATTATATGAAGATTATACTGTTCATCCATCTTTTAACTAACAAGAATGGTCATTATGATATTGCTATCAGGATTCAACCATGTAGTTTCAAGTCAAACTCATTGACCCATGTTTCATGAGTAGTGGTTCAACAAGAACCCATCTCTCATGATATCGAATGGTCCACTTAGCACTCATTGCATCTAGGTGATGCTCATAGAGGTGAAGCACTGGTCCGTCCCGGGAGGTCACCCATCCCAGTACTGCTCCAGCTCATACAAATTTCTAAATTACACAACCAAGAGACACCTAACTAGAAGTTGAAGTTTCTAAAAAAAAGTCTATCATTTAAAAAACCTATTGATTTGAAAATTAACATTTTCAAAAGACTATTATATGTACAATAATCCCATAATGTCTAGATGAACAATTTTTTTTAAAAAATACATGAAATGAATACAAGGGAATACCTATAAATATAAATAGGTAACACCAAATCGTATAAATTAAATCGAAAAGTAGACAGCAGAAATGAAATTAATTGACATTTGGACATATAAAATCTTTCCGTGGGACCAACGTTATCATATGCACGCAACATTTGACAAATAAAATGGTACCTACTCAGGAGCAAGTTAATTACGTGCAAATCTTGTAAAACAACATTCCCAATGACTAGAAATAGATTTATATTCTTTTATTCACGAACTTATACTTCGAATGTTGTGCCTGCTAAAACATGATCGAATCTCCCTAATCCTCCCACTTCAATTTGCCTCCATTTTACACTCTCTGATCCTCCCGATACCAGTCCTGGCCTACACGAGCAAATCCTGATTGATTTCCCCATTGTATACTGGATCACCCACAGCTCAATTCCCACGCCCAGGAGGTTATAATTAGTGCCACAATCGCGCATCTCAAAAACGCCTCCGACATATCCCACATGCCTCCACTCCTCCTTCAAACCATCCAACTCCATCACCTCATTCGACTGAGGTTGCAGTGCATAAAGCTTATTATTCTCCACAACAGCAAAATCAGCTTCTATAATAGCCGAATCCTCCGCATATCTCAACCCTTTTGTGCAGAAACTGGGCAGCAGTGTCCACTGACCAGTCTCGGGATCGAAACGCTCTGCCGAAACATGAATCTCCGCGAAACCTCTAGGGGACTGGTAATATCCTCCTATGGCGTAGAACTTGTCATTCATGCTCATACCTGAACAATTAATTCTCGGCATCATCATGTCGGGAAGCTTTTCCCATTGATTGTTTCGGGTGTCGTATCGAAAAGCACTTCTGGAAGCTTCTCCCGTGAAATTTATTAGCCCTCCACTAACATACACGAATTCTTTCATTTGAGCGCAGAAAAATCTCCTGCAGTGTTTTCCAAGGGGCAATTGAAGAGACTTCCAAATGCCTGCTCCGATATCGTATGAACAAAACCCATCTTTGGTCTGATTGACTTGCGGTAGGAAGATCTGATTATTCGTGGCTGTGCTGCAGAGATTCATGTCAATAGAAATAGCAGAGAGGGGATTGGGTAAAACCTGCGTCCGAAGGCTGAAAGGGTCGACCAACAGCCATTCTGTGTTGTGCTGAGTGGCATGCACGTACTCTCCGTCGAACCTGCTGTCAAACACTGCAATGAAAATACAATATTCTGTTGGGAGATTGAGAGAACGGCGAAGAGATCTAATGCAAGATTTGTCTTTGCATGCATTTGCCCAGGCGCGCGAGACGCAGGAAGCGATGGCTCTGTTGCGACGAGGCAGCCTCACAAGGCACCGCCACGCTACTTCATCAGGCAGAGATGGGAGTAAACTGAATTCATCCATGCTGCAAATTTGGCTTTGGCCAAGTTCATTCGTGTTCTTGCAAAGGCCGTCTTCACATATTTATTTTTTGGAAGAAGAATAAATTATGTTTGAGTACATCTGTTACCAGGGTAGCATGATAAATCTTCTTCATGGTAGTTGAGAAATGTTAGTGTAATCAGGTCGTAGCACATGGATTTAAAAGAGTAAATAAATTAGATAGAGAGGAATGAAATGGTGAAATGCCTAAAATTCATAGTTTGGGTTTATCTTCATTGAAATATCTTTTATAGATGTCATAACATAAGGAAATATAGAAATGTAAATAATTGAAATTATATTGAGAAGTGTAATTAGTAGCAAAAAGAGGTGGAATGTAACCACGTGAATGTGTTGACAAAAATAATAAGGGAGAGGACCCAGTAGTTGTGCACCCTAACTTCGCGCTTCTAATTATCCTACGTGAAAATTTCAAATCACTCCCAATTTTTTACAGCAGCTTACATGGCAAGTCCCCTGATTATAACTAAGGTTTCAGGCCACATCATCAAATATGATGCCACATCAGCATGCTTTTTGTCAAGGTGTCGAAAAAAGCCCAAAAAAAAAGTGAGACCAATACTTGTTCATTCACAACATATTTTATTGAGCGTTGATGTGGAATCACATGATTGGTTGCTTTTTAGATCAAAAGAATACATCTTGTTTAATTATGGGTAGTCATCATCAATATAGTAACAACTTTAAAGTCACAACTATTGATCCAATATTGATAAAAATATTGGGCATTATATAAACAACTACTATCACAACTATTGAAACATGCTCAAGTATTGGGTCCTCTCCCCTAGAAATATATATAAAAAAAATGATGTGAATGTGTTGAAAAAAATAATAAAAATACAAAACAAATAAAGGTATAGTCATTTTTTAATAATTTTATAATGTAAATTATTAGAAATGTAAATGATTAAAATTATATTGAAAAGTGTAATTAGTAGCAAAAAGAGGTGGAATGCAATCATGTGAATGTGTTGAAAAAAATAATAAAAATACAAAAAAAATAAAGATGATGTGAATGTGTTGACAAAAATAATAAAAATACAAAACAAATAAAGATATAGTCAATTTTTAATAATTCTATAAAATTATTGTATTTGTGTATATGGCTTTTTCATTTAATTATATTAAATAAATCATTTTAATAAAATATTATGTATTTTTTCATAAATAAAATAATAAATAGCTATTCACTTTACTTTAAAATTTTAGATAATACTATTATAACAAGATATTTATATTCATAAATTTACTTTTAATTAATTTTTATATAATACATATTTATCAAAATGAAATAAATATATAATTTAGTATACACGAATGCAAAACATTACTCATTTTAATAAATAAAATAGTAAATAATACTTTTAAAATAATTATATGATTAAATATAAATTACATATAAAGATAGAATATAAATAGATAATAGACAACAAATATGATATGTTGTATTCATTACATAATTAAAAATATATATTCCTATTTAATTTTTATATATTATATATACATATATATACACTTAAAATTGAATGTGAAATATATTAATAATTTTATATAATAAATAAATATATCTAAATCAAACTTGAAAATGAAATATATTAATAATTATATATTTATATTTAAATTTGATGTGAATAATGATTTATTTGTGTTTATACTTGTAAAAGCTATTATATATTTATATTTGTGTTTATGAGCAAATTAATAAGTCTGAAAATGAGATCTAACAAATTATGAAGGACAAGGTAGATGTGGTCTACATGGCTTAGATTATATGAGACTCCTCGTACTCCCAATATGAGGGAGGCACACCTAATTCGTATTCCACACTACGAGATGTGCATACCTTACCCCTTATAGAATTTGAACTTGTGACCTATCTTTCAAGAGTACAAGTTCTCCACTACTAGGCCAACTCAGGTGTATCGATCAAAGGTGCATGGGTCTTGTTGATGGTGCCAAATTGACCCACAACATGTAGGTAAGATAAAAGTGAAATATCTCATCTCTCTTGAAAAAGAAAATCAACAATCAAATTGATCACCTCCCAAGGTCTTTGATGTTGGTTCACAACGTTGTTGTTTCACGAAGTGGTCAATATGGTTGTAATGTTCAAGGGGCTTGCTGGTTTTGAGCTTTTGGATTGTTATAAGATCAAACATATATTTAAATCTACTTTAACCGGTGGTTTTAAAGAAACAGAAAAAAGATAGATTAAAGATTTTAAACTGAAGAGAATGTTGATTCATCCAACTAATCAGACTTGTTACCTTCTAAAGAAT
Source organism: Sequoia sempervirens (assembly GCA_007258455.2). Taxonomy (NCBI): domain Eukaryota; kingdom Viridiplantae; phylum Streptophyta; class Pinopsida; order Cupressales; family Cupressaceae; genus Sequoia; species Sequoia sempervirens. The sequence continues at coordinate 2,236 of VDFB02018808.1, read as the reverse complement.
TCCTAAATTAAAACTGTAGAATAAAGTTAACTTGTAATTAATACAATTTTCATTCATTCACAGTGCAAACTTTAACAGTAGATTGCAAATCATCATTTAAACAAAACATAAGATAAAATTTCATTCCTTGAAAGCTTTCCAAATCAAATAATTAACCCAAGATAAATACCATTATGGAGCACAATATGAAGTAGAGTTAAATCTAGCTACTTCTACTGTTGGTGAAATAGATAAACAACATTTACAAATCTGACAAGATCACCAGTGTACAGAAAACCCATGTCTTCGAATTATCTCCATCTATACTATAAAAATCTAGAAGATACATCACATCCTCTTCCTATTGAACTAAAAATGCCTAACTTCCTACAAAACCCTAGCTTGCTAACCTTTCTTAACTCTAACTTTCCTAATAATAATAACCAAAAGGGAAGAAGATAAAGATGAAAAATATCTCGATCCCCCCTTTACAAAGAGGAGAAAATCCCATATTTATACACACGCGTCCAAAATGAGTCGGTCATATAGGAGTCATCTCTAGAAGAGTTTGGAACAAAGTCAATCATGTATTAAATGCATATACTATGTTCATGTCAGCGAAAGATCTCCCTCAGGCATGGTCTTTAGATTGTTTACAACCACCATCATTAAATCGCAGCCCTCGTGTCCATCATTAAAACATCACACATTTCATCCTCGACCTCGAAAACTACTCCGTAAAGTGGCTTGAGTGCTCTAGGGGTATTTCCATTCATGCCCACCTACTTTGGCCAGTGAACGTCCAATCCGTCATTAAGACTCGCAACTTCCCCTTTTTATGCTTTCTTCTCAGTCTAGAACCCTCGCGGGTTGGCTTCCTTGAGAAACAACATCAGATGTTCTCGACATGCCTTAACCCTGCAAAACAATGCCTTCATTAGTCCTCTAAAAGCATAGAAGATATATTATTCATCTTAGCCTTCATACATCCTTCATTCCCACACTTAGCAAAAAGAGACTCAACTCTAGCAGAGGCGGAACCAAATCAGAACTAGGAACAACACTTACCTTTAATATCGGCAAGATGGGAGCCAGAATGAAATCAGAATCGGGACCAGATTCGGGACGGGAATTGAACATGGAAATAACCAACATTTCCAAGTTCAGCCCACATTCCGGCTCCACGTCCTCAAAAAGCAAAGTAACCGGGGACCACAGCAGGGTGGGGGCGGAGTTAGAACGGGATGAGGAAACTAAATTTGGTAACAAATCCATATCCCAAATCCTTCCCAAACCCGGCCCTGCAAAAGAGACCAAACACAAGGATCAAAACATGGAAACAAACGCAAACAGGATCAGAGCACAAACTGATCCCGGGTGAACTGCAACGGGGGCAGAAGCGGAACAAAACTTGACCCTGAACTTTCTCCAAATTCCAGGTTTGATTTCCATCCTGGCATTGCCTCCGACAACACACAAAGAAATGACAAAAGAGGAAAAAGGAAAGGGAAGAAAATACCCCACGACCAAACGATCGGAATAAAAGGAAAAATAAACGAGTTTGGCAAAACTAGGACCAGATCGAAACCTAGACCTGGAATTTCAGAAAAGTTCTAGAGTTCGGTTTCGGTCTGCGTCTCGCTTCCGCCAAAACAAACAAAGAACTGGTGGAACCAGAACTGGGAATGAAACGAAAACCAGAATTTGGAAGAAATTCCAAAGTTTAGTTTCGGTCTTGGTTCCGCGTCCACCAAAACAAAACAGAAAACGCCTAAGGCAGAAAACAAAAGGCCAAAAGAAACAGAACAGAAAAAAAGGGGGGACCTATTCTAAACAAGTTTAAAATAGGGTGGTTATGGAAGGCATAACAATTGGCGACTTGGTTGGGAAAATGGTTTAACCATTTTCAAGAAACTAAAGGATTTAGTCACCTAGAACTCCTGGTTTATGGACATCATAATTCGAGTTAGGTTAGCTTCAACAACCAAGGTTGAGCTAGAATCTCAAATGTAAATCACACTAGATACCCCTAAATCTATGTGTGTACTTGATGGTGCATCACCCTTTTACAAAGTTTTCCTCACCTTTCGAACAATAATGTGCAAGATTTGAACTACATGAGTTGATTCCCTTTAGCTATTGTGCAATGATATCCTGGGCATTGCTTCACTACCAGTCAAACGTTCATAGCTCTGATGGAGATACCTCTAGTTTTCTCACAGTATTGCTCTACTACCAGTCAGGCGTCCATAGCCCC
>VDFB02018807.1:0-77244 GCA_007258455.2 Sequoia sempervirens | reverse complement strand
AATTGATTTTCACAAAGCATGGATAGGAAATAGAGTAATAGCTTGATTCTAACTAATTTCTAGATTTAATTATATTTCTAAAAGAAAATAAAAAGAAAGGGAACCTGAATATTGATGGAGTTGCAACAAGTCTTCTCCTTGTTCCTTCTTCAACTTGATTCTCCTTCCTTCAATCCTATCTAAAATCCTTCTTCAAAGTGATAGAATAAGATAGCATTCATGTGTTGTTGATGAGAGAAGATATGGCCTCAATTTATAGACTTGAGTCGAGGTATATGGACGGCCAAGATTGAAGATTGATTCAATGGCTAGGATTGTTTGAGAAGGTGGGGTTTGAATTGATAGCCTCACGTTGTGACAAGTATAACAAGGAGAAGACTTTAAAAATAGGCCCACATGGCATGGGGAGAGGAGCCAACGGTTCTCACACATGTGTGAGCACACCTTGGGAGAGGTGGATGTGACAAGTCCCCACGCATTTCCCAAGACCATAAAACTTGTCACTCCTCTTTAAGTGACTTTTTAGGGGTTCATACTTTGCCCAAAAGGTCATATTATGTTTTCAATAAGTCCCCACCCCATAGGTACTCACCCTAGGGGTTCTTTTTACCCAAAAGTTAATAAAACAAGCCCAAATAACCCTATGAAAAAGAATTCTAAATTTAAAATATAAATTTTGATTTGTGAGCATGCCTTGGGTAGAGGAGATGTTGATATTTCTATGACATGTGAGAGAGAGGGTGGCTTGATAATGACATGTATATAACATGTAAGAGAGATGGGTTTGACCATGTGTGAGCACACATGAGGAAGACAAATAGCTCAAAGAGAAAATGTCACATGCATGGTGTGAACTCCCACACAAGGGTGAGTGGGGATGAGTTGTAAGGCGATAGTGACTTGTGCATGCAAGTTACATGTGAGGGAGATTAGAATGAATTTTTAAATTTGAGAAAAAGATAATGAAGATTAATTAATTGATTAATGGATTATGTAGGATAGTGACATCTCCCTAATCCTAATTAATTAGATTAAATGATGTATTAATGTGACTTGGGAAAGTGGCTAATTTTATTAATTAAGTTTAATGATAGATTATGCTAATTAATAATGCTTAGGATAGGATGGGGACACTTGTAATATAATGACTTAATTTTTTATTCAAAATTATGTTATTCCTTATTTTTCCATTTCTTCAACATCATGTGCTGAAATTATTAATGAAACACTTATTTATTAATATTGTTAACTTTCATTTGTTCCTTTTTAGGAGTGTGTATTTAATAAAAAAAAAATTGTTCTTTATTAAGTCTCTACCTTCTTTACACATAAATTAATTGTATAAAACCACTTAGATAATATTACCACACAAAATTATAATGTCTAAAGTTTTATAAAAAAGAGGGTCATGATAGTTTGGAATGGTTGACTCCAAACTGGTTAGTACTCCTATGGTAACCGGATGTAAGCTGAGTAAGGATGATGAATCTGCTAAAATTGATGAGAGCAAATACAAATCTATGATTGGTGGATTGTTGTATCTTACTGCTACAAGACTAGATATTATGCATACAGTTGTTTAGTTGCCATATTTCAAGTAGATCCTAAAGAGGCACATATTATAGCTATAAAGAGGATATTTAGATATCTTAAAGGTACACCAAATTATGGCTTATGGTATCCTAAGGATGTTGATTTCACCTTGAGTGCTTATACCAATGCAAATTGGGCTTGTTGTGTGGATGACCAGAAGAGTACTAGTGGAGGTGATTTATTTCTCAGCGGTAGATTGGTTTCTTGGTTGAGTAAGAAACAAGACTCAGTTTCTTTATCCACTGCAGAGGCAAAATATATTGTTGCAGCATCCTCCTACACACCAGCTTTTGTGGATGAAGCAAAATCTGAAATAAATTGGAGTAATATGTGATAATCCTATTCCTATTTTCTATGATAGCACAATTTCTATAAACATTTCAAAGAATCTAGTGATGCATTTAAGAAAAAAACATATATCTATCAAGTATCATTTCTTGAGAGAAAAGTTGTTGGAGAATGAAGTCAGATTGGAGTATTGGACAATAAAGGAACAAATTATAGATATATTTACTAAGGCTCTTCCAAAGGATAATTTTGAGCATCTTAGGGAAAGGTTGGGGGTCAATGGCCCTCTAAACTAGGTGCACATGAAGATGCATCAATCTAGTGAATTCACAGATTCTTCATTTATCTAGACTAATGAATGGGTCTACTCCATAGGGGGAGTAGAAAAGGTTTTCATTGTTGTAGTATGAGTTGAATGAGTGCACTCTTAAGGGGGAGTGATCAAAGTTTTTGAACTTTTACATTAATGACAAAGGGGGAGAGAAAGTCATGTGAAAAATATTTGTAGAGGAAGAGAAGGTGTTCTCATTGAATATTGTGTAAGATGTTGTCTTTGATGGTTTATCACATCATGTGTTTCCATCAATGACAAAGGGGGATATTGTTGCAAGTATGAGCAAGTTTGGTGGTGTTGTCATTAATGTTGTCATTGATGTCAACATAGTTCAGTATGTTGCAGATTGTACATGTATAGTTGAGATGTTGTGATGAGTTTCCAAGAACTTTTGAGAAAATTAATAAAGAGAGAAGTCAGAGTGATGAATGTGTTCAAAATGTGCTCCGTGTTTCTTCTATGTTGATCTTATGCTTGTGTTGATTTGAAGGTTTTCTAATGATGATCTAGTGGTGATATCTCCTATGTAGAAGCTTCTAGTTTGATGGGATGTGAAAGTTATGTTCACTAGTGCATGGAATGTTCTAGAAAAGTTGGTGTTATGTGGACTGGGAGAAATGTTTCTTCTCTACAGCTCTCCATTGTTCTATTTTAGATCTTACAGATTTGGAATCTTTCCTATATTGGTGTTATCTTGGTTCTAGCAAAGATTGTTGTGATATGGTGATCCAGAAGTCAAGTTTCTGAGTTAATGTATGTGTTTGCACAGTTCAAATGGACTATTGGAAGGAGTTTTCTATTCAAAGATCATTTCACTTATGGGTATGTGCAGGATCATGAGGGGCCAAAAAGTGGCAATATTATGGGTATTTGTAGGGTATGTGGCTGACGACTTTATTTTTATCCAAAATTGATGAAATGAAAAGGGTTTTTAGAGGAGATTCTCAGCTTTCCACCAATATAAATTATGCTTTAATTTGAATTTAATAAATAATTAATATTTATTTTCTATTAGAATTACGACTAAAGTCCTGATCGATAGGCTGATTGAAAAACATCTATAAATTTCAAATGGTATCACATTTTGAATCCAAAACATGCATCACATTCTATGCTTTACATACTATAGGATTAAAAAAGAAAAAATTAAATTTCATGAAGTTTTGACCAAGTTAAGGACATATGTTTTATATTTTTAAAAGTTGTAATAAAAAATCATAATTAACTATTTACTTAGAAAAAAATTACAAAAAATATGCATCACATCCTATTACGAGTCTCTACTTACATATAAAATCTTAAAAAAAATATTATAATTTTATTATGGTTAGGGTGGTCATTGCATTACACCTACTTATTTTTTCCCTGAAATTTAAGTACTCACAAGATTGAAATTTCAAATTTTCACCAAATAGATTTTATTTATTTTTAAATAAACCTAGTAGTTTAGAAACTACATTCAATTTTCTATAGATTCTATTCTTACATATTTTTGAAATAATATAGATAACTTATTCAAATTTTTACATCAAGTTTCCTAACACTAATTTTTTTGAATTTTTTGCCACTTAAGCGCCTATTTTTTCCATGATGATCATGCACATACCCTTATTGCAAATATATTTGAAAGAACCTGAGATGTGTTCTCATGCATAATAATTTTTTTTACATCCTTCGTATGTTATCTTCTTATTGGGAAGCATGTACATCAATGTTCATTTATTTTTTCATTAGGTTTAAGTTGACCTGGTGTTTACACTTCATTTAAAGAATTAAATTTAATTAAGGAAGCATGTGGTTGATCTGAGACATTATTTTTTGGTCTTGGTTAAATTGGTCCACTCTCATTCTTTTCCACTGCGAGAATGTTGAGTTGCCAACCTAATTTGAATTTATGAAATGAAGCTTATGTGGCTGACCTTGGAGAAAGTTTCTAAGGTTGAAAATGGTATAAATGCAATTCTAATTGCGAAGATTTAGATGGAGATGTAAAGTGATGAAGTAAGCAATAAATCAAAAGAGCAGAAGTGTGTGAAAGTGCATTGAGGCAGTAGTACTTCATTGTGTTAGATTCTTGAAGGTAGTGACCTGAAGGTTTTCACAATCTTTTAATCAAGGCTGCAGATGTGTGTTAATTGTTTTGGTGGATCTTTTGTTCTATTTTGTCTCAGTGGGTAGTGAGCCTCTCTGTTGTATAGTGAGTCCTTTCTATAGCTAATGAGCCTTTGTATTTGGATAGTGAGTCCTCTTCTGGGTAGTGACCCTTGGCAATGAGCCTCTGTATTTATTTTTATAATCTCTTTATATTGTACGTTAATCCTCATCGTGGTTTTTCCCTCATTGGGTTTTCATTTTGTTCATTGTGTTGATTTTACTTTTTGTTATCTGCATTTCATGTTCATATTTAATAAAAAAATAGTGTGGTGGGATTGATAAGTTTTGAAGTTTTGAATTTGAATTTGTGTGACAACTGATTCAACCCCGCTCTCATTTGTCCTGTACCTTTTTAAAAATACCATGAAGCGAACCTACTAGGGTCAAGAATTGACTACCAGAGCCTTGGGATTAAGCTAAGTCAACCTTTCCCCTTTCCTCAAACCTTTAGGTTGCCCTTGTTTAGTCTTTCAAGTAAAGATAGATTCTTCATGGTTTTCCTGTGAGGATTTTATCTACACTATTGTTGAGACTAACATTTTCATCAATAGGAATTGGTACTAGAAGGAGGGCCTGCACTCATATCATTCCCTTCGGGTTATGTTTAGGAATCTGTATTGGTTTCGGGCTTCAAAGTAGATTGTAAGATGAAAGTCTATGCAAGCTAGTAGTTTGAAAATAGAAGTTGAGAAACACTATAGAATCCTTAACTGAAGATTATATCCTTTGAGTTTTCTCACTTTTGGTAAAGTCACCGAGCATAGAATTCATGATACAACTAACCATGGTGAACTCGATTATGAATTTTTTTTAACTAGGGTAAGTTTGGCCATGCATAAAGTGATTCCATTACTAGAAGAGGTTTTAACTACTAAAAGAAAGGAACCATTAAAGAGAAATATTTTGAATTTTGAAAATGAGTATAACCCTAATAAAACTGAAAACATTTAAAAATTAATTGATATATCAAAATGGTTCGTTAACTACAATTGTTGCGAACAAAATCCTAAGGTTTTACAGGAAGATAGGTGAGAATGTCAAGAATAAAAAATATTGCACAAAAAATGAGGAAATTAATGATGATTCATCATTCTTTTCACACGTGGAAAACATTAATGAAGAGAAAGAGCGATAAAATCGAGCGGGAGATGTGTGTTTTTTGTTCCAAACTAAAAATTCACAAGCTAAAAGGGAAATTTTATTGATTTCATGCAAGATACAAAGTATCAAGTTTTTACTTTCTCTCTCTAATAATATAAATTGTGATATTGCTTGGTCTAACAAAGTTCAAAATGAAGACAGGTTTGAGGATGCAAAAAATTTCAGAGAAGAGGAAAACCAAGAAATGGACACAATTGTTCATGGAGCTGAATAGAGTAAAGAAGAAAACAATGAACCGAGACTGGAAGAAGGTAGAGTGTTGAAGAATTAGTGGAAGTGTGTGTAATGACCTTTAATGAGGTTGTTTTCATACATGTGAACCAATTTATTGGTAAGTACGCCTTTGAATTTACATTTGCGAAACGTAAAAAAATTAAGATAATTCATTGTTATAGTAGGAGGTTTGAAATTTTTTCCAATGAATTTAAAGATAAACCTACTATAATTTGTACAGAAACAATGATGAAAGTAGTTATTGAGCTTAAAATAAATTTCTTAGTTAGGGTTAGTCATTTGCTAGGGTAAGTTTTGGTTAGTTAGGGTTAGTTTGCTTTCATAAGGTTTTTTTTTTTTTCTCTTCTTTTTCTTTCTTTTTTCTAGTTGTCCCTCTGTATTAGAAAATTTTGCTTAACTTAGCATAAACATGAGATTAAATTCAAAAAAATTATATTAGTTTGTTGTGAAATGTAAAAGCAATAAATCCATACACAGTAAATACATTCTTTAAAAAGGTATGATAAAGCTATATATATTTGTATATCACATATATACATGGAAGTACCAAAATTATTGCTACAAAAAGTGCAAAAAAGAAAAAAGAAAGAGCTGAGTTATAGAAGGGTGGTAATTTAGTAAATCTTGGATGCCTCATATACTAGGGCCAAATATCCTAAGTAGGCAATTTCCCGATGAACTTCATAATCAAGGGTATGGAGGTCAGTCAGGAGCAACCAAAGTGGATCTACTTCTCCATGTTCCAGGAACAGAGGAATAACATCCATAGAGGGGATTCTAATGGTCAAGTGTGCAACAGATAGAACAATATCTAGATTCCCTAAATATTTAGGTTGTACTATAATGTTTGAAGTTGAGCAAACATCTTTGATAGGAAGCCCAAAGTCCATGAGCGACACTACAAATTGAGAAGCCAAATCTAAATAGAGTCGATAGTAAGCTCTGGATTCCATAAATTGTTCCCCAAGGACTAATCATAAGTTTAGAATAGTAAAAATGGCATTTTGAATGAAGAAAACCTTGTCAAGCCTCTAGGTTGTGATATGACCCATGAATCCATCCTGGCAGTGAAAGCAAGTCAAGAAAATTGGAGTATCAATGACTAGAAGCAAGCAAGCACTATCAGAGCATAAATGCAAAATGATAATTGAAAAGAAAACATAAGGTGGGTTTCAATAATTCAAGAGAAGTGCATCATTTATAGAAAGTCATGAGGAAGTTGTAGTACATAGCTGCCTAGATCAAAGTCTTGGAAATCGAAAGTGAGGTGGCAACTAGATGAGTTTCTTCATAGAAATTTTTTAAATCAAATTAATTCTTACACAATTGGTGAAAATTTTGTTCAATGTTGGCCAGTACGAAGATTGTGAATCAAGCAAGTTAAAGATTTCAAAATTAGTGGTGGTCATTTCATTATGTTTTTATTAAGCCTTATTTATCATGAAAGTGCCCATGTGTGCAAAGCATAAAGGAAAATGAAGCTGGTAAGGAAACACATGTCAACACCTAAGTAATTTGAAGGAAATGATACGTGCGCATTTAGGCTTGTGAATTTAATGGAAAATATTGTAAGCAGATTTAAGTGTCATCATGACATCTCTGATCCATTAATGTTGTGCAATGTCATCAAATCGAAATTTCTAGTTAAGTATTTAGTAGTTGCCATAAAATCAAAATGGAAGGGTGGTAACTAATGGTTCTAAATTTATATTTAAATTTAGTGATTAAATTATTCATTGCCAAATTTTAATTTATGCATATATTTTCTAACATATAGCGAGTTGTAGTTAGTTAGGATTTGACATAAGAATGGTAAGGTTTAGCTAGGAATACACACCAAAAGGGAATAATTAAATGACTTTATGAGAAATAGTTAAACGATGATGGGATTTGTATTGAATGAAAAATCAAAAGGTAACCTTCACTACCACTGTAATTCCCAACCTAATAGCGAGCATCATTTCTTCCAAGTTGAAATGAGCTATCAATGAAATATCTAGATCAATTCTTTAGGCTATCCAAATATCTCTACCAGGGCTATAAACACTTGGCTGGCAATAGAGCTATGTTTGGGGGGATTACAGAGATAACTTTGTCAGGGATATGGACACTTGACTGGAAACAAGGCTCTATCCATAGTTGGCTTTGAAGGACTACCAAATTATGTAGTTCAATGCCAATGAACTAATTTTTTTCGCTGAGTTCTGAAAACTAGAATAAATCAAAACACACACTAATATTTCTAGAGAAATCTTACTATTTTTATGTTAGAATCTAGGTAAAGTTAAAGAGCTATTGTTTTAAAATATGCATAAATTATAATTTAGGACTAGTTATTTAATCTCAAGTTTTGGTTTAAATTTGGTTTTATTGGTTGCAAGTTGTTGTGTGGTCTCACAACACACCCCAAGACTGTAAGACTTGGGGAACCCAAGTGAAAACTAACACTTACTATGGGTGTTGGCTAGTTGGAAATATCACCAGAAGTGGAGAGCAAAAAAAATGAGAAATATTTTAAAAAGGAGTACTTCATAATTCAAGTGTTCTAAGTATCGGGTACCAAGAACTGGGAAAGGAAAAAGTGAGAAGGTAATACAAGGTGTTGAGAAAAGTATTCCAATCTGGGAGCAGAGGTCCAAAAAATATGGAAATTCTGGTAAAGGAAAGGTCTAGGAAAATTATGGGTAAAAGTTGAAGTACTAGGAATTGGATACAGGGTAACAATGCAAAGTAAAGTTTCAAAATTTTGATGTTATCCAAAAGGTTTAATGGTCTGATAACTCAATTAAAAGGAATAATTACATGAAAATATATGATTTCTTGGAAAGCATGTTATTTATGATGGATTTACAATAATGATGAATTAACAATGGTTTTATTTACATAAGAATTTTCTAAATGTTTTTAAAAGGGATTTAATAGTTGGAATTGGTGATTGCAGGAGAAGGAGATTACGATGCAAAGTTCAGGTATGGATGGTCAAGAAAATTTAGATTATGGATAGAATCATATCTAGATCAGGCTATACATTCTGAGAAGTTATGTGAAGGAGGATCTTGAGTCATCAGAATACCAGGAATCCTTGTATTATGCATGTGGTAAAAGTGAGCGCCAACCTCTAGGGAAGCCCATTCTTTAGAGTAGAGAACTCAAGGAAGAACTAAAATGTGGGAATAAGATGATAAAGTGATCATTTTGAATGTATGGGAAAGTCCCTACATACTATTCGGATTCAAGTTATTATCTTGGCGATAATAAGAAGATGAAAGACTTGAAATATTTCAACGTGTAAATGAAGGTTGACCTCCATTGACTTGATTTGTAATTCTCTTACCCATTGCCACCTTCCATGTGCCTTGCAATGATTCATCCCTTGGATTTCTTCCCATGTATTTTTCTTATCCTATCTGTGTCTTATTTCTATAAAAGGCTAGGGGATACCTTTTTATGTTATGTTCAAAATTTGTGGATGTCGAAAGAGCCAAAACTTCTCTAAGTTTTTTGGAACACTACATCTTCTTCTTCCATCCATGAAAATAGCACTTGATTAGGTACAATATCCAGCTCTTGCTCCAAGGAAATTCCTTGCATTTGTGCTCTAAAATGAGCATTTTCAATTTCAGAGTACTCATTCATCTATATTCGAGAGCACACCCTTTCTTCTTTATTCCGCTATCTTATGTTGCATGTTCCCCTTGGAAAATTTTGGGGAATATGACTATCATTACATGGGAAGCACCATACATTCTCTTCCTCTACCAAATTGTTCTAGCCTGTAATTAACTCTTTACTCGGGTTGTCTTTGACCATCTATAGTGGCATGGTTACTGAAACTATCTAGTTTGCAGACATCACCTGTTTACCTCCTACAGGAGATCTGTGGTATGGATTTTGTTGATAAAATAGATTTCCCCAGCCATAGGATTGCATGGTCTACTTCAGAGGAGTTTCTTACTATTGTTTGATAATGACCAACTCGTTACCAAAATCCCACATGAGACTCTTCATGTCATTGATGTCTGTTACGATTGAGGAAGAACCTAATGTGCTTGTTTGGGTGGCATGATACATGTACATAGAATAAACATAGCTAAGGTCAATTATGTAGTAGAAGCACTTGGATTAGCTTCTTCCCAAAGACCACTAGAGAGTTTTTCAAATATAGGCATCAGAGGTCATCGCAGAAGCTTCTCAACATCAATTAAATTATTTATTGCATGCACAATCAACTCATATGCATCGGGAAAGATATCCCCTCCCATGGAAATTATCATTACTATGATGTCCAAGTTGAGGTCCTCTAGATAGAACATGAACACCATCACAACTTGGGGTCGGGTATTCATAGGTATCCTTTACTAGGTCTTGTGAAACTTGGTGTTAAAATCACTCATGGTCTCTTGTGGAGATCTCTTGATGGTAATTAGTTATTGCAGCAATGAACAATGGTCTCTTCTCTCTAAGAATCATTCAAACAAAATTTCTCCTTGCTAATCCCAGGAGATGATAGAGCCTAAGGTGAAAGAATGATACCAGTCTTGGGTCTTTCCTTTGAAAGAGGCAGCTAACAACCTCAAGGTGATGTTCTCCTTTGCTATGTTATGTATCCTACATACCTCCACTATATCTTGAAGGTGTTCAGGAGGGGTTTTGAAGTCTTCTCCAGAGAATTTTGGAATAGCCTTGAGGGCATTAGCGGGTATGGTAGGCCATACATCTAGGGGTGTGGGAGGTCATAGTAGACTACCACTATCCTAAGTTACAAAATTTCTAGGAGCAAGGGGAGGTACATGAGCCATAGAGAAGAGATTCCTATGAATCGGGTATACAAGTATTTTGATTTGGAAGGTTGAGCCTCTGGGTGGAGTAGATAAGGATCTAGATATTGGGCTCTTACTTCTTACTCTATTTCTCCTTAAAGGTGATATAGAACATGTAAGTCTCCTTATCCTAGGTAACTGAGAGTATTAGAAGTGGCCTCTTGAAGATTTATGACTTTTAGTTTCCTTCCTTAGCCCTGATTTGAGAAATATTTATGACTTCTAATTAAGCATTTGGAAAACTTCTTGTCCCACTAGGCATTCCAAAAAAAGAACTATTGATCATCAAAACTTGCACCTCTCTGACAGTCTTATGGGAAATTCAATGAGTGGGGAACCAATTTGTGCTTGACTGAATACCTTCAAGATTTTTATAGAAATTTGACTCTTCTTTGTGGTTTGAGGAAAAGGGTAGAAGGAAATGTAAACATAAAACATAAAGTGGTGATGCACCAACAATTTTACAATATTTCAAACCCAATCATTCCTATGAGTGATATAATTTGACAAAGAACACCACAACCCTTAATTGTTGGAAAGAGATTGAACAACAAAGTATAACAACAAGCACAATGCAGAATTTTAAATATTTCTTCAAGAAGTGTTCATTAAGGTTTGATCAAATATAAAGATCTCAAAGGGTAACAAAAAAATTCAAAAATTGCATAAAATATTCCTCCTACTACAACATAATATAACAAAACAACAACCCTTCAGAAAAATAGAGAATTCCAATGACATAGTCTAGTTTTCACAAGTTATTATTCTACTATATGAGCATACAACATGGAAATCGACCACTTAAACTATTTGAATTTATCTTGCAAGGCACAATGTTTTATTCAGAATGAAAGCATAAAGAAAGAAAGCTTGACAAAGGCCATACATGCACAGTCTCAAAGATTTCTCCTTAATATTTCATGCTTTAAATATCAAATGATCTTTAAAATAGAGGTGGGATACTAATTCAACAATAGTTTAAGCCTTAAAAGATATAACATTCCAAAGGAAAGCAGTTATGTAACTTTTACTCCTAAAAATAGTTTTATATCCTAAGAAAACTAAAACTTGCAATCCAACCATTTCATTTGTTTCCCCCTCCTTTTTATAGCTCCAGAAAGAGGAAATCGCTACCACAAAGTGAAAGTAATTACTGCCAGATGTTGGCATTTGATAGCAGATGATTTGATCGTAGATCTTTAGTTAGGTCACAAAAATATTTGCTCATCAATTCTCAATGACCGCATTAATTCTTGTCAGATATTTAGCAATCTTAGAAAACAACCTAGAAAAAGGTCGAGTTAACCAATCATGTCACCCAAGGGAACTGACACAAATCTTCCATCCTAAAAACCAAGAAGATAAAAAGGCCAACAAGCTCTGGAAAACTCCCAAAATATATCACTTCATAAGAAGCATAATCTACCCATAGTGAAGAGATTATGTGTCAAACAGGAAAAAAAAATTGAGCTCATGAATATAGATCCTTGAGAAAATATCTGACGAGTTGACATGTGTCCCAACTCTCTCCCAAAAGGAAGGTGAAAATGAAAGTTTCGCAGCCACCACATGGCACATTGTGCACCTTTCTGATAACTCTACTTGAGGGCAGGTTCATCCAAAACTAAAAACATTGTACAAGCCAAAAATCAAAACGATCAAGGAAAAAAATGCTTCACATTGATTTCACAAAATTTATTAATGATCAAACTAAAAATCTCCCTTCTGATACTTATGATTCTTAAAGAAACCAAAGATAACCACAAAGCCCTCGAGATTAACACCAATATCACATCATACCCTAAATCAAACCTAGGATGGTCAAGACCTGACTAGTGGAGCCTTGGGATTAATCTAAGTCAACCTTTCCCCTTTCCTCAGACCTTTAGGTTTCCTTGGTTCAATCTTTTGAGTAAAGATAGGTTCTTCACAGTTTTCCTATGAGGATTTTATTTGCACTATTGTTACGACTAGCATCATTATCAGTTCAGTCTCTTCCATGTTGACCCAAAAAAAAATCTTTATTTTCACTCTCTATGTGTCATTCTTCCAATTCTATGAGTATTTGGGTAATGATGACATTTTCAAGCTCTACAACAACATTTTATAGTAATTACATACTAAGCCCGAATCTGTAGATCCCTTATGTGTTTGGGATTTTGGGGATAACCCCTCTCATTTTCATGATGTAGCTTCATTTGGAAACATATGACTTGGCATAGGAATTTTCAAATAAGCTCTTGTGTCCTCTTTATTTTTATAATTGATCATTTGCTACTTTAAAGTAATTTCTCACAACATGGTGTTTAGAAATTTCTTTAAAGTGGGGGCATACATTGGCATTACTATTTTTTTAAAATTTGACATTCCTTATGTTTCATTGTGTGATATTATTACTTCTTGTGATGTGTCTTTTTCTTGGTTGTGTCATTGGGTTTGATGTCCTCCAAGAGTGTGACCTTTCTTTGCATACGACTTTCGTCTTAGTGGAGATGCTACACATTGCATTCCCTAAGTTGTACATCTTTTATCCTACACTTTTCCTCTCTTGGAGAAATTACGCATGATGTTCCCTAAGAGGATACCTTACATGAGCTAAGAAAAATCCCTTTGAACATTTTATTTACATTTTTTTTCATAAGTGTTAAATAGCATAACCCAACTTGCTAATCTCGTGAAGCTCAAACCCTTTTTATGGTCACCAAGAATAACACACTTTTCTTACCCATGGAGCTTTGCATTTTTTTCATAGCTCCGTAGAATAATGTATCTTGTTAGGCCTTATGAAGCTTGAAGTTTTTTTTTTTTTTTTTTGTGGTGCCTTATTAAAGATATTGGAGGTATAGCTTTGGTATGGTATGGGAGCCTACTCATATTCTCTCTTTTTCCACCCTTGGGGGATCACCTAGTGGACAATTAGAGTTCCATTAGCCCATTTGAGTGTGTGTTGTTTGCATAGTGGAGAGCAAGTTCCGCTTGTGAAATTTTTATAGAAAAATAGTTGAGGGGTCAGTGTAGGATCATGGGGGTCCAAACTAGGCCCTTAAGTGGCAATGACAATTCAAAAAATATAAATAGGCAACTTGACATAAAAATTTGAATAAGTTATTAACATAATTTGAAACATGTGTAAGAACAACATTTCTAGAAAATTGGATGTAGTTTCTAAGATATTATTCCTTTTTTGGGAAAAAAATAAATCTATTTGGTGAAGATTTGAAATTTCAATGTAGTAGTAGTAGTAAATTTTTAGGAAAAAATAAAAATTAGATCTATGTTTGACCAACCTTAGTACAAGAAAAAATAATATATTTATTTGAAACTTTCAATATAATTATAGGACACATGCCAGGATGTGCCACATTTTTTTTGTAATTTTTTTGCATGTAAATAATTACTTATGAATTTTTTATTTAAAATGTTTTAAAAATATTAAAACTTGTTTGTCTAATCACCATAACTTGGTCAAAAGCTTATGAAATTCATTTTTTCTTTTTTATCCTATAATATGGGAAGAATAGAAAGTGTTGTGTCATTAAAATTCAAAAAATGTGAAATCATTTAAGAATTATAGTGTTTTTCAATTATCCTATCAATCAAGACTTTAGTCAGAATGTAAGTATAAAATCAATAATTATTATCTATTTAATTCCAAATAAGGGATATCTTATATTTCTGGAAAGCTAACAATTTTTTCAATAAACCCTTTTCATTTCATCAAATTTAAATGAAAAAAATATGTCAGCCACTTTTTTTCATATCAACACTTTTTGGACCCCCATGATCCTACACTCACCTTGAGGCATGTTCCACATCGCGTTGAATAGTTGAGGCTTGATCCACCTTTTTTTTCTTCTACCCTTTCTTTAAGTCTTTGGTGTTGTATGATTGAGTATCTTATCATTGATGCATAAATATGTTTTTTATGATATAATTTAGTGTGAGTTTAATGCAAGTTCATCTTCTCACTAAAGTGGGGGATAAATGTAGTGATGGAAAATGTATCCCTTTACATTTTCTCACTTGTTTGGGCCCTCCTAGTTAAATTGGGCTTAATTATTCCTTAATTTAGTGTTGTAAGGTGTATCCCTTTACACTTTCACACTTATTTAGGGCTCCATTTATTAATTGAGATTAATTATGCCTCAATTGGCCCTTTAATTCATTTTTCAAAGGGGAAACCCCACATTTATTAATTCCTAAATATCACTTCACATTTAGAAATGTGTCTCTTAGGTTTATGGACCTAGGACCCATTCACCCATGGGTGAATGGGTCCTACCTAGACCTTAGGACCTAAATTTAATTATGCTTTTGGTAGTATTTTAACATAATCAAATCTATATTTCAATGTCGACTTGTGATATTTGAATTTTGAAAAATTAAGGATACATATCTACAAATACAAGGTTATTTCACTAAGTTTCATCTAAGCAACCTAGAATCTCAAGTGTTCATTTACAAGAGCTAAAGTTGTGATCAAAGGAATTTCATGGAAGTTTTTTCAGATTTTTATTGCAACAATCAAGATCCAATTTTCATGTCAAAGTCTTATTGCATCATGCATGTTTTTGGAGCTAACATTGTGATGTAGGTTTCATGAACAAATTAAGAATTCAAAGCACTATTTCAAGCAAGATTCAAATATCAGGATCCACATCCATTGAAGCCTGTTCATGCAAGCTATAGAATTTAATTCAAGCACTTATCTAAGGGTTTATTGAGTGGTAACACAACATTGTTCATTGTTCATTCCCTCTTTCATACTTTTATTCATTTCAAGGTTTGGTTACCAAAATGGGGTTTGACCAAGGCAAATCCCCATTCACCAAAAGTAAACATTTTTTCCCTCCTATCTTGTGTTTATAGATCTAGGTGGAAGAGAGCTTGAAGATATATTGAAGAGAAAATTTGAAGAAGTTGAAAAAATTGCAAAAGTTATCATAATTGTTGTCATCTCATGGAAACTCACCTATAAAAAGTATTTTCAACATTCCGAGAAGAAAATAAGGAGAAGGTAACACATTACATCAATGGATTGAAGCCTAGAATGCTAGAAGAAGTGGAATTGGTGAGGATGTACACCATAGAAATGTTGTAATTATGAGTAGTTGGTGTTGTCATTGATGTTGACAAGCATGGGGGAGATTGTTCTAGGCTTATGATTGTGTGGTCATTGATGACTATTTGTGTTGATTCTTTGAGTAATTGCATTATGTTTTCATTAGTAAGTGCTACTAGTGTCAACCTCTAATGTTTCTTTGATAATCTTCTATGGATGTAAAATTGAATTGAAGTGGTGATGAGAAAGTGTTGAAGATGATGAGTATGTCTTTGGTGCTTGGTTTCCAAGTTCTTTTGAATTTTTTTGAACAAAAGTGGAAAATAATGTCGTGTTCTAGTTTCGGTTCACATTTCTTCTATATTGAAGATCTACTTGTGTGGTTTGAATATTTCAGTCAGATATATTTAGAGGTTCTTTATCCAAAATTTATTGGCATGGATTGTTGTGTGAAAGAAGTCGTGTTCACTAGTGTGTGAACTGTGTTTTAGTGGTGTTTGGGAGAAATTATTTTTCCTTGCATTTCACCACAATTTATTTTCTAATATTCTGGTTCTAGAAGTGTGTTGATAATGATCATATCTTCCCACAGTCAAAGTTTTTTGTAGTTTGGTGCTTTGAAAGTTGGTTTATTGAGTTACATAGTATGTAAGATTGTTTGAGTGTATTGAGTGTGTACATTATTTAGGTGAAATTTGTTATGAAGGAATTTTTTGGATTTCAGGGTGCTCTTGGAATATTTTAGATTGTATTCAAGTGTTGTGTTGTCCATGACTCATCTTTATATTTGAGGAAGCATGTACTTAAGTGTTAAATGGTGTTTACAATAGTTCAACCAACCTTGATTGTTTAAGCTAATTGTGGATTTTCTTCGGTAATTGTTGAAGTGTGGTGTGGAATATATGTATGATTTGGGTCCTAGTTAAGATATGGTGTGGTCCACGTTCATTCCTTTCAACCAAGAAAATGTTTAGTGTTGACCTAATTTGAATTTGTATGGTCGAGGTGTGTAACTGACCTTGGATAATGTTTTCAAAGTTGAATAAGGTATAAATAAATGATGAGTTGATGGAGAATCATGTCGTGAAGTGTGTGATGTGAATTAAAAAGTTGTGAAGTGAAAATTTGTGAAGTGTAGTGTGAGCTTAATGATTTAGAACATTGGAAGTAGTGAGAAGAAGGTGTCTACAATCTTCAGAGATATTGATAATGTGTTGGTTCAATGTTGTGGTGGATTTATTTTTCATTGAGATAGATTTCTAACTATAACACTTGTTTAATGGTGAAAGAGAGGGTTTAAATAAAAATGAGTTAACAAGATGATGAACCAAAAATATTCCACCAAAAAATGTGTAATTATGTATATGATAAGATGCAAATAATAATTAGAAACTAACCTTAGCTATTATAGCAACTATGAGGGGATTTTTTAGAGATTATAATGGTGTGTACCCTGATGTAAGAAGCTTGTTTTTAGGGTACAAAGGAATCACTCTCCTTTAGTGGAAAATGGGTCCCTATTATGAATTCTAAAACTGAGATCTAGGTTATTTTCTTTGATTTTTGCACTCTCAATTTCCTGGTTGTCAACTCCCAAAAACTTGTACTTAATTATCTAGCTCAAAATCTTTGTTCTTGCACTATGAAGGTCAATCACGCAACTTGAAAACATTGACAATTTTTCTTCTCCTCCACTTGATCTTCAACTTGTAAATCTATGAACACACACTCAAGGGAAGAAAAACTTGTTGATTGTTAGTGAATAGGGGTTTTCCAAAGTTAAACCTTGTTTAGGTAATTAAACCAAATGATAAAATAATGAAATTGAAGCATGAACATGAAATGATGTAATGTTGATGCCTTGGATGTTTTTTTGGAAGATAAATCTATAATATAACATGTAATGGCCATGAAGAATGTAGATCTTGATCTCAGTAGGATGTAAATAATGCTTGTAAATAGATCTTCAATGCTACATGAACTATCTTAGCTCAACAACATGTAGGAATGCATTAAACCCTTGTCATGATGAAATGATCTTGAATTGCAACAATAAACTCTAGATAATATGCCTTGAAATTCCTTTGAAAATGCTCTATAATTCTCTTTCTTTTGATATCATGATGTCACATAAAATTGCTAGGATAAAAAGTGTGAATTAACCCCATATTTATACTAAATTAATAGATTAACCCAAAAATTCAAATAATTCAAGCCGACACTAGATCTAGAAACAAATATTATTACATTCCCTCCAAAATAAAATTCAAAAAGGGGGTCCTCATTAAGGGAGGAACCGTTTTCCACCTAGGGCGAATGGGTCTGACACTGTTTTCCAAGACCTTACCTTCAAGGAATGAAAGAACACTAAAAACCCAAGTGAAATATGATGATAAAAGGGGCTTCTATAGAGGGAGGACCCATTTGTCACCTAGGGTGAATGGGTCCTAGCACCAATTTCTAGGACCTTTAATTTTCCCAATTGAATGTTATGCAATTTGAATTATGAGTGTCAGGATAGATCTGTGGGAGGTGTCATAAATAAGGCTTAAATTGTAATTAAAGGGGCTACTTAACTATAATTAACCACAATTAATTAATGAGACCCTATATAAGTGTGAATGTGTGTTACAACACTTTACAACACCATAAATAAGGTGCAAGTTAAGTTAATTTTATTAAAATGGGGCCCAAGATCAATGTGAATGTGTTACAACACATTACAATATTAGTCCTAGTATAAAACTAGGTTAATTCAATGACAATTATTCCCAAATAAAGTAAGGAAAAAGGGATAAATTTTTCGTTAATACATTTTGGCCCCACTTTAGTGAGAGGATGACCCCATGTTAAAATCACACTAAAGTAGACATTCAAGACACTTAAGTATGCAACAATAAAAAAGATACATAATCATACCCTATCAAAGGCCAAGAAAAATAAACAAAAGGATCAAGCACAGTTGTTCCAACGTGATGTGGAACGGGGCTATTTGTTCATAATGTACACTACTCAGTCTGGGGTAGTGGAACCTCAGTCTATCCACTAGGTGAGTTATCCCAAAATGTGTATGCTCACTTTGTGGTAGTGGAACCCTAGTCTATCCACTAGGTGAGTTATCCCAATGATGTGGAAAATGAGAGAATCATATTAGCCTCTCATACCATATCGAAGTTATCCTCTTGACAACTTTGATAAGGTACCACAATGTAATGCTTTTGCAATTTTTTCGTAATGCCATGTAAAATTTTGTTAAAGGGGATTTTTCTTTGTTTATGTAAGCTCTTCTTCTTAGGAAGCATTGTGCCTAATGTCTTAAAGAATGGAAAATTCAAGGGTTCCAAATCATCACTCATGAGATGCCTTGTTTGCATCATGCCATGAAGGTAGATCATACACTCTCAAAGGACATCAAACCCAATGAAACCACCAAGAAGAGAACACATC
Organism: Sequoia sempervirens; assembly: GCA_007258455.2. Classification (NCBI taxonomy): domain Eukaryota; kingdom Viridiplantae; phylum Streptophyta; class Pinopsida; order Cupressales; family Cupressaceae; genus Sequoia; species Sequoia sempervirens. The sequence continues at coordinate 58,151 of VDFB02018807.1, read as the reverse complement.
ACAAGAAAAAAAATCACACCATTAAATATGTCAAAAGATATCAGTGATGTATTCCCCACTTTAAAGCAGTTGCTACACCATTACTATGAGAAATTGCTTTAAAGTAGCCAAATGTTTTTCCTAATACATGAGAGACTTCCTGGAAAAACCCTATGCCAAATCATATGTTTTTGAAATAAGCTGCATCATGAAATAAGAAGGAAGGGTTTCCCCCACAAATAAATAAGGGATCTATGGATTCAAGGTTAGTATGTATTTGCTACAATGTTGTCATAGATTATGGAATTGTCATCATTCCTCAAATGCCCATAAAACTTGAAGAATGATACAAAGAGAGTGAAAAAAAGAAATATCCTTTCAAGTCAACATGGAAGAGACCTAAATTTCTTGATGCCTTGCATCATCCCTAGAAGGAAAACACGAGAAAAATGAAAAAGATAAGAGAAAAGCTTTTGGGTCAACATGGAAGGGACATAAATGTCTCAATTTCTTGCATCATCTCCAAAAGAAAAACACAACACAAATGAAATTATTATGACATATAGAAGAATTAAAGGTAAATATAGAGGAATGTCACAAAGAAAGAGATACATCAAACAAAAAAAACATGGGGGAGCACATTACAAACATACAATCACATAAAGAAACATGAAAATGCAAAAGACTAGTTAGGTCCATGCGAGTCAACCTAAAGTAGGTCATTCGTATCCCAATCTTGCTCGGTATCAATGGAAGGTAGACAATTAGCTAAAGGGACAAGAGAAAGCACTGAACTAGAGGAAGAAATAGGTTCAACACTCTTTTTAGGATATTTTTCATTTAAGTTCATAGAAGAAGAAAACAATTTATTCAACTCATTATGCACTTATTCATCAATCTTTGCAATGTGAACATAATCATCTAAATTTATCACAATAGGATGTAAAATGACAATGTCAATGGAATGTTCTTTCTTATGTTGCAATGAGGGTATAGATTCATCATGCATTACTTTAGGAAGGTTTGAATTTTTATTTTCTATGTTGTTCTTATCTTCTTGAGTTTGTAATCTATCAGCAATAGCATTTCATCTATGCCTATTCTCTCTAACACTTTGATTCAGTTTCAATCTATTGTTAATTTTTGTTTGTGTAAGAGTGGGTTTTTCAATCATAGGTTCCTGGTCTTCCTTGTGAGGAATAGAATAAATAATAGTATCGTGTTCAACTACTTTCTCTTTTAATTTGTAAACTTGTTTGATTCAAAGAGGGACAATGAGATTGTTTGTGTTATCACGTGGTCTCTTGTAGGAAATTGTGGGAAGTTTTTCTATAGGTTGCTCTTGTATGTTCGGAAGGGCTTTTGGTTTGATCATTGCTTCATCAAGGATAGGTGCTTCAGTTATAGGTTGAGGCATGTTTTGAAGAGATAATTATGCTATTTTTTTTGCCTTTAACTTTTGATATTATTTGAAAAATAAATATTCATGAGGCATGATAGGTTCCATAGGCTCAGGAAAAAAGAAATCTAGCGAACCCCTCAGGTCGACACAGGATTAAATCCACTATGATGCACAATAAATATGTCATTTCCAAATGGAAACTTTAGAAATTTATGCACAACTGAAGGGAATTCATGGAGCAAAGCCATGGATAGCATAGCTTCACATGAAATTGGTCCAATTATGGGATGATGGAAAATGATACAATTAGTTTTTTTGGTCCCACTTGTAAAGGGAGATCTATCGAGCCTATCATAGGGCAAGAAAACCCATTATGCTTCTTGAACCATGCTTTTAGTTTGTCATATATTTCTTGATATAGTTCATGCACATATAAGAACTCTTCAGTGATCACATTCTCTCCACAAACAAGATCAATCAATATCCCATTAGTGGGCTTATCACTGATTCATCTAGCTATGTAAAGAGGACCATCAGATGCAAATTTAATTATGTCATTTTGTGAGAAATAAATGCCAAGAGTATTTTTAGTTGAGCCCTTATGAGGTCTAGTTTTGATAAATGCTATCATAGTTTCCGTGGGAGGTTGTTCAATAGTATTCATATTATCATCATCTATGTCAACATTCATCACATCATTTTTAGTTTCACTAGCTTTCACAAATGAAATATTTTGCTTAGGAATGGGATTTGTAAAGATTTTAAAATTTTGATTAGGAGGGGATATAGGCTTATTACCTTGAATATTCACACTTTCAATTTGTAAATGACTAGAATCAATAAGTTCTTGCACAAGATGTTTAAGATTCTTATAGTATTTTGTACCATGCCCATTTTGTTAATGGTAATGACAATAATCATTTTCTAAAAATCCTTTAGGAAATGGTATATTAGGATCATGCTCTCTAACAAGAGGTAAGTTAAGCATGTTCTTTTCAATAAGCTTCAACATGATGTTATGAAGGGTATTGAGAAAAGGAGTGAACTCCCTCTCTTTTTCCCCGAAAGGAGTTGTCATCTTGATAGCATCCACTTGATTATTGGTTTGTTGAGTTGTTTGAGGAGAATTTAGTTGCAAAAATCCCTTATTCTATTTCTTGAAAGTTTGATAGCCATTTTGAGTTGCAGATTCAAAATATTTAGTACGACCAGGGGGATTTTTCACATATGACCGCAAGTCGAATTTTGATAATCATGAAGGGTTATACATAACTATGTGAAGGATGGAAATCTCAAAATTTCAAGTTTTCTTTGGAGTTTATCTTTTAGGTTTGCAATAAAAATTCATTGAAGGTTGGCGTCGGGAATCTTAATGTTTACTTGTGAATAATGTGTTTGGTATCTTTCTATGAAATCGGTCACTTTCTCATCCTCTTTTTGTTTGCATGTCATTGGATCAAAATGGGTCATCTTGGGACCCATGTGAATATGGAAGTGGTTGTAAAAGGAATCAATGAGTTCATTGAGTGAACCAATTGAATGTTTTGGAAAAGAGGAGAACTACTCTAAAGCAATATCCTTCAAGGATCTAGGGAATAACTTAGCGAGACGTTTATCCTCAAAGATAAAATAACTACACAAGGTTGTGAAGGTGGAAACATGGATGATAGGATCTCATTTCTTGCCATATTCCTCAAAGCATGGGACTTCTATACCTTGTGGAATTTGTGCTCTTTATGTCAAAGGAGAACATGTTGGACTTGATGCATTGCAAAGGTTGACTATTATTGTTTTGTTACAATGTTGGGACATGTTGTTGAAGGGATGTCATAGTTTGTAAAAGTGAGTTAATGAGAGGGTCATTTTGATTGTAAGGCTGAGGGGAATAAGGTGGAGTGATGTATGTATGTTGAGGGCTAGTGAATTTTAGGTTGGTGGAGGGTGATTGTTTAGGAACTATTGTTTTTAAATAGACAAGGTAAGAAGTATTTCCTATGGGAATACCTATGGAAGTGTAGACAGTGCTAGTGGGTATGATTGTTGTGGTTGGTTGAATGGTTGTAGTAGGTTGAAAGGTTTTCATGGGTTTAAAGGTTTTCGTGGGTTGTGTACTAGTGTATGTAGGAATGGACATTAGTAACATGGAGGACAGAATTGGAATTCTAGTTTGGCTTAGGGTAGACCCTAAAGCTTGAGTGGAAGTAGGGTTAGTAGGGATGGTGTTGGTAACATTAAGCACATTGGTTGTAGGAGTTGAAGTCATGGGTAATGAAATATGCAAACTATGAGCCATGGAGGGTTGATTATCAACACTATCAGAAAGAGAGTTAGAAAACCAAAGATCCACAATGAGTGAGATATTGGGGGATGACATGAGCCTCAAACCACATCTTATAATAGTATTGTGAATAGGAAACCAAGTTTTAAAGCTCATAAAAGTTTTACATTGAACCTAGTGTACAAACTCTAAATGGAAAGAGGTAATGCAACAACCTAGAATGAAATGCAATTTTTAGATTCTAAGCAATGCAATTTAATAATTACATGGGGCAATAACTAAAAAGGAAATGTTTGAATGCAATTTTGAATTTAAAAATACATTGAAATGAAGCAATTTAAGCTAAATGCAATGAATTTGATGAAACAACAAATCAAGAAACAAAAATAGGAAAGTAACAACACAAAACAAAAGCCTAAAACTAAGATTTTAATTTCCAGAAAATGTAGATCTATGGATAATAGGGACTCATTCACTGGTAAGGGAAAATGGGTCCTGGTTAGGTTTTTCTGAGATGTTTCTATGGATTTCAAAGTGATTTTTAATGCCTTTTTAGATGCCAGAACATTCAGTTTGGACCTATCTAGGGACTGATTCACTAGTAAAGGTGAATGGGTCTTAGTTACTATTTTGAAACTATTTTTTGATTATTTTCAAGCTTTCAGTAATGTCTTTCAATTCCATGTCTAAGGGAGTGGGTTTTAGTTTCATATTTTCCAAAAGTGACATGTGAAAATGCAATGAAAACATGAATGCAAAGATATAGGTTGAAATGCAATTGTGTTTGGATTTTCAAATGAAAATAAATGAGATCTAAATGATATGCACAATAACTGATTTGTTTTTGTATTTTTCAGATTTAGAAAGATGCAAAACAATGCAAATCTAAACCCTAAATGAGATGCATTTTTTTATTGTAATGAAATAAACCCTAAATGAGATCTTAATTTAATGAAAATGAGATACAAATGGTTGCAATATCTAATATAGGATGCAATGAAAGACTTCAAAATCAGAAAATTGTTATATTCAATTGTTCAGGTTCACCAAAAATGTTTAATGGTGAAAGAGAGGGTTTGCATCAAAATGAGTTAACAAGATGATGAACTAGAAATATTCCACCATAAAACATGTAATTATGTGTGTGATAAGATGCAAATAACAATTAGAAATTAACCCTAATTTTTATAGAAACTATGAGGGGATTTTTTAAAGCTTAAAATGGTGTGTATTTGCTACAAGAAGCCTATTTTTAGGGCACAAAGGACTCATTCTCATTTAGTGGTGAATGGGTTCCTATTAGGGTTTCTAAATTTCAGATTTGGGTTATTTTCCTTGATGTCTAGACTCTTAGATTCTCAGTTGTCAACTCCCAAAAAGTTGTACTTAATTTTGTAGCTCTAATTCTTTTTTCTTGCCTTATGAAGGTCAATCTTGCAACTTGACAACTTTGACAATTTTGCTTCTAGTTTCTCCTCCACTTGATCTTCAACCTATAAATATTCAAATACACACTCAAGGGAAGAATTTTTTTTTTATCGTTATTGAATAGGGGTTTCCTAAGTCAAACCCCATTTAGTTAATTAAACCAAATGACAAAATAATAAAATTGAACCATGAAGATAAAATGATGTAATGTTGATACCTTGGATGTCTTGGAAAAAAAAAGTGCAATCTAACATGTAGTAGCCATGAAGAATGTAGATCTTGATCTCAATAAGATATAAAAAATGCTTGTAAATAGGTCTTCAATGCTACATCAATTGTCTTGGCTCAATAACATGTAGGAATGCATTAAACCCTTGTCCTAATGAAATGATCTTGAATTGTTGCAATTAAATCTTGATAATCTTCCTTGAAATTCCTTTGGAAATTCTCTATAATGCTCTATAATGCTCTTTCTTTTGATCTAATGAAGTCACATAAAATTTCTAGGATAAACAATGTGAATTAACCCCATATTTATACTAAATTAATAGATTAACCCAAAAATTAAAAAAATTAAAACCAACATTAGATATGGAAACAAACATTATTAAATTACCTCCAAAATGAAATTCAAAAAGGGGGTCCTCATTAAGGGAGGACCCATTCACCTCCTAGGGTGAATGGGTCCTAGAATTGTTTTCTAAGACCTTACCTTTGGGGAATGAAAGAACACTAAAAACCCATGTGAAATATGTTGATAAAGGGGGCTCCTATAGGGGGAGGACCCATTCGCCACCTAGGGAAAATGGGTCCTAGAACCAATTTCTAGGACGTTGAATTTTCCCAATTGAATATTATGCAATTTGATTAATGGGTGTCAGGATCGATCTTTGGGAGGTGTCATAAATAAGGCTTAAATTTTAATTAAAGGGGATAATTAACTCTAATTAACCAAAATTAATTAATGAGACTCTAGATAAGTGTGAAAGTGTGCTGCAACACTTTGCAACACCATAAGTAAGGTGCATGTTAAGTACATTTTATTAAAAGGGGGCACAAGATTAATGTGAATGTGTTACAATACATTACAACATTAGACCTAGGAAAAAATTAGGTTAATTCAATGACAATTATTCCCAAATTGAGTAAGGAAAAAGGGATAATTTTTTCCGCTACTACAACACTCTTCTTTCTTCTTTTCTATAATCTGGTAGTGAGCCTTTGATAGTGATCTCTTCTTTCTTTTTGCAGTGAGCTCATTATGTTCAGTGTTGCAATTACTTTATATTGTGAGCTAATCCTCACTGTGGTTTTTCACTTATTAGGTTTTTCATGTAAATCTAGTGTTATATTGTGCATGGTGTTGTGATTTAGTCTTCTATTATTTTGTTTCATGCAAAATCATTCTAACAGATTAAGGGTTAATTTAGTTTATGTGAATATGAATTTTTATGAGGGTTTGAAGTTTTAATTTACAATTAATTCACCCCCCTTAGATTTCCTCTATCCATTCAATAATTGGTATTAGAGCTAGGTTCCTTGAAATAAAGATTAATTTCTTGAGGTAGATATTAGATGGTGCAGAAGAGGGATGCTCATTTGTTTGATGGATCAGAATATGGTTTTTGGAAGACAAGGATGGAAGGTTTTCTAGTATCTATTGGATTTGGAGTTTGGAAGTCTATTGAGACTAGACATACTATACCTATTGGTGTTCTAAATACTAATGATGAGATCAAGGCCTATGATAACAATGTTAAAGTAAGGTATGCTCTTCTAAGTGGTCTTTCTAACACTGGGCTTATGAAAGTTATGAGTTTGAAATATACTAGAGAGATATGGATAAATTTGGAAAGTATTTATGAAGGGGATGATAAGGTCAAGAAAGCTAAGATGTAGAATCTAAAGATCACATTTGAGAGCCTACAAATGACTCAAGATGAAAACATTATAAGCTACAGGCAGAAGGTAGATGAAGTTATCAATTCCATCAGAGGTCTTGGTGCAAATATTGAATTAGGAGTGGTAAAGATGGTATTGAGAACTCTTCCTAAATCTTATAGTCATAAAGTTTATGCTATTGATGAATTTCAATATTTAAGCAAATATTATAGAGATCAGTTGTATGGTGCTTTATTTTCTTTTGAAATGAGAAAATTTGGTACAAGCAATGCAAAATTTAAGATTTCTTTTAAGGCTAGTAAATAAAAAAGACAGAGGAATGAAATTAGGAGGATCTTGATGATGTTAAAAGTTGTGGATTAAAATCCTTAAGCTCCCTTTGGGTGGTCATGGTTTATTTTTCATCAACCCCGAGATGTGCCTCATGTGTTTGGTTATCTCTAGGCCCCTTTTGAAGTGCCTTTGCCCACTTGATCCACGTGTCCGTTGCACACTCTTTGAAAGGTTTTCTTCCCTTGCTTCTCTATCAAGCCTCACCCATTTGCCACATATCAACAATACAGGCCTTTGAGATCCCTCTCTCCTTTTCTCTCCCTCTAAGCTCTGCCTATGTGCCATGTTGCATCAGTCCACGGACAACATTTTGGTAGAACCTACAGTCAGTGCTTGAAAAAAATACTTCTCCACGTGTCTTCTTTGTGGGGAATTTGATCACAACGAAGGTAGGAATGAATATGAATCCTTGCCATTGTGCCACATATCCTAACCAATTTTTTGGGTGGGCAACATGTGTCTTCATGGGAATTTCACTGCTTCCACACTAGGACCATAGTCATCATTTGCAGAGGGGCACATCTTGTTCAAAGGTAACTGCATACTATGTTTCATGATCTTTTCAGTTGTAACGACCTTGGGGAATCATTGCAATGGACATCATTTCCCATGTCTGGAATCTTTTTAGTTACTAGCTCTCTGGCGATGGGTGATCTATATATACTACTTCGGGTCTTAGAGAAAGGGTTGGAAAATCATAGAAAGAAGTGAAAATACTAAAGGCCATTTTGTAACATTTTTTATTATTGTATTAAGACTCACAAACTATTCCATATTTTTTGACCTCTCCTTTTCTTAGTTAATGGAAAAGACATTATAGTGTGTTGTTTCTTCTACTTAGTAGTTTATCTGTAAGACTTCTATAATTTCAATATAAATTTGTTGATTTAGATCATGTCTTGAACTATTATAGTTCAGTAAATGTGTATGGAAGTTGTGTTATGTTATTTGGTAAACTTCTTAGGTTTTTCATTTGTACTTTCTATTATTTTTGAACATGCAGATTGTTGAACGTGTCCTTAAATCTCATCTAAAAGGAAGATTTACCATGCCCATACTTAACTCTTGAAACATCGCCTTAGATTAAACTTTAATTTATATATTTGCTTCCTCTTCCCATTCCAAACCTCCCAAATACAAAAGGAGATGGCTTCTTAATAAACCCAGAGGTTACTCAGTTTAGCAGAATTACTCTCCCATTAACTGAGTTTCTCATAAGATTATTTTCCTAGCAAGTTTAGGCATCAACAATTCTTTTTCTAACACACCCGGTGGGACCGATTGAATGTATTTAATTCAAAAGTGGGTACATTATCCATAGACCTGTTACTAGATCCGAAATAGAAAACAAGCCTGGCCTACCATTGCCACCACCGGTAATAGTACAAACAAGAACTCGTCTAGTGAATGTCTCGACCCCTCTGCCAGCCATGTTTTTGATTGCTAATAGAAATTATGTGGCATGGAACATAGGAATCCCTCTCATAGCACTAGTAGCACCCATCGTTTGGGCTCCTATACCAACCTCTACTTTAAAAGCCATACCAAAATTCACTAAGGATAAAAAACACCATCCAAACATCTACAAGATGTGGTAGACATATCTTTGGCGCATGGTGTAACTGATCAAAATGTTGCATTGAGATTGATTGTAGCCTCTTCAAAGGAAAGACACTTGATTGGTATTGCACTTTGGGAGCCAATACTATCGGTACTTGGGATTAGTTCAGAGATCCTTTCTAAGGGGAATTTTCAAACAATGGAGATCAGTATTTGATATTTTAGTAGTTGGCAACCATAAAGTGGGCCCCTTAGGAGGCCATGATCGACTTTAATGCTCGGTTTCACATGACATGGAAAAGGATTTAGCCTACAATCCATCTACCTATAGATTTGACATTCATGTTCTATCTAAAGTCTCTCAACACATACATTTTGGTGATGATCCAGTCCCTTAGTGGGAACACCTTTCCAGATGCATATAACGATGTTGTTAATGCAGAGAATAATTTGATCAATTCTAGAAAGTTACCACCTCATCCCCCTATGTCTATATTTGCATAGTTATTGATTCCTTCCTAGGAGATAGCTACTACCAATGTGTATGCTCCTCCCCAATCTATGTATGCATATCTGAGTGCACCGCAAAATGTTGCTTCTACGTATAACTCTTCAAAAGATGAGATGAGTGATGTCAAGGAGTTGTTGTGGAATATCTCAAACAAAATAAATACCATTAACCAGAACCATTCTATGCCTTTGAAGCCAACTTACAAAAATTATCAAGGAAAAAGATCTTCCTACCAGAAAAATTAGTTCCAGGGAGGTGCACACATGAATCCATAGGCTCAAACAAATAGTTAGATAGTACCGGTACCTACTGCGCTACAAAATTTTCACCCAAGTTCAAATAGAGAGCTAGTAGCGAGGAAAAATAATCTTGTTGATGATATCAATCCTTGGTGCTTCCCTTGCAACAAAGCACATATGCCCCAAAATTTTCTACATGGAAATCTACAACAAAGAGTGGTAGAAAAATGTAGTCAAGGTGTGGTTTCAGATTTGGGAGGTTTTGTATATGCCTCTTTGCAAATGGAAAATGTGGTACTCAGCACACAAATGCAAGGAATGTCCTTGGAGTAAGAAACATATATAGATCTCGACCACATGCTCTTATCATGGATGGAAGAAGAAGAGGTGGTGTTTGCAAATGTTATGATCACATCGAAGGCTCTGCAAATGCAATTAGATTATATCACTTGCTCAAAGAGGAGATTCACATGCAATCCAGTCACCCTATAGCACAAAAGTGTTTCCAACCAAGATCCTAGTACCTTCGTAATTGCACATCAATTTCAGCTACAAAAGGAGATTATCATAACAAGGGGTAAGGAACAAAATTCTTTGAATCTCCCTCCATTCAAAGTGGTGGAACAATTGAAGAAATACTCTACTAATGTATCTCTTTGGGACATCTTAGCCATTCTAGAATAGAAGTCATTGCTATAGAAGGCCCTACTAGAAGATGGAAGCATAGAGCTAGCAAGGTAACCCTCCAAATGAAATGGCATCGATTCGCCATCACAAGCCAAAGTCCTCACAAAAAATGGAGAGGAAGCTTCTACTGAAATTAAATGTAGGTCTATATCAAAATCCTTCTTCTTGACTCTCATTATGGGTAAGAAGTTGTTGCACAATTATATGATTGAATCTAGTTCTAGTACCATAGTCATGCCCAAGTACATAGTTGAAGACTTAAAATATAGCCATGAACCTTTAAACAAAGGGGTTATGCAACTTGATTGGAACAAGGTCAAAACCATAGATTTTGTTAAGAACCTCCCCTTGACTCTATTCTCCTTCCCTAGTATCATAGTTCTATAAGATATTTTGATCATATATGTCACTCCCATGTTTGATCTTTGCTTATCCCAGGAGTTAACTTCAAAGATAGGTGGATATCTTTCCTTGGATTGGTCACACTTGATCCTCAGGACCAAGCATGTAGCTAAGATAAAAATAGTGTCTCAACCCTTGCATTCAGAACATGTTGCAGATGAAGCCATGATCAATTTTAAGGCTACTCATACCTCTATCATCAAATGGGAAATGTATTGTACTAAGTGACTTGAGGATGAGAAAGTGACCAGAGATCGAATTGACAAAGAAGAGGTCCTTTTGAGTGAATTTATAGACAATGATCCTTTTGGAAATTATCATGCCACTAGATTGGGAACCTATATCATCTATGATGAAGATCAAGTGATTATGAAGGTCACGAAGGAATCCTAGGTTGTTCAAGCCTCAGAGCTATGGATACTGCATTTTGATGGAGCAAGATGTAAAGTTGGTGCAGGAGCTGAGATATGTTTGACGTCCCCATCTAATAAAAATGCCCTCAGGTCTTTTCACTTTTAGTTTTCCTATTCAAATAATGAAGCTAAATATGAAGGCCTAGTGCAAGGTCTAAGTCTTGTGGAGTGGATGGGTGTTAAACAAATAGTGGTGTTCAGAGACTTCGAGCTAGTATTCAATCAAGTCTGAGGGCTCTCCACAGAAAAGAATGTCCACATGAGATGTTATAGGCATAGATTCTAGGACCTAATTGAATGCTTTAAAGCCTTGAATATCCAAACAGTCTCCACAAAGAAAAATGTAGTTGTAGATCACATGTTGGTGATAGAATCTCAATTTGACCCTATTTCTAACCTAATTGATAACATACACTCTATGTGAGTGATTTCCTAATCAGAAATCCCAGATAATGACCAAAGATGGAAAGTGTTCGAAAGTGATGAACACATCACCTCATTCATTCAACACTCTAGAGAGTTTGTGGATCAGCTCCAACCAAAAATCATAGAAGCCTATGAAGGGAAAATTATTCAACTGAGGTCCAACAAGCTTCCAAAGGGAATAGTCACTCTTGAAAACCTATTTGATTGTGATGATGCAAGGAATGACAAGAGGATGTAGATCTTCAGGTCGGAGATGGAAGGAAGCTTAAGGTCACAAAGGATGTTCCACAACATGATAAAGAACAGATCATCCATTTTTGTGAAAAATATGGAGTAGTAGCTTGGTCATATGATGAACTCAAGGGATAGGATCCCGAAATCATCCAATAAACTATAGAATTGATGCAAGGAGTAAAACCTATCTGCTAGAAGTAGAAACTAGTGAATCCAAAGATTGAGGTATTGATGGAACAAGAGTTGACAAAGCTAATTCCCTCCTAGATCATCTTCTCAATCAAGCATAGCACATGCGTGTCCAACATGATTCCTATTCGAAAGAAGAATGGAGACATCCTCATGTGTGTTGATTTTTGGGATCTAAACAAAACATCCCTAAAGAACCACTACCCATTTCCCTCCATGGAGTCAATATTTCAAATAGTGGATGGCTCAAAAATGTTTTCTCTGTTGAATAACTTCTCTAGTTACAACAAGATTTGGGTAAAAGAGGAGGACCAACACAAAAACAATGTTCACTACCAAGTGGGGAATGTTCACCTATGCAAAAATTCCCTTTGGTCTCTCAAATACGAGAGCTACCTTCAAGCGGGAAATGGATATTGCTTTCAAAGAATTGATTAACAAGATTATCTTAATCTAGTTGGATGATCTAACAGTATTCTCTAAGTCTAAAGATGATCATTTTGATCATCTAGAAATGGTTTTTTAAAAATGCCAGGAGTTTAGGGTATCCCTAAACCCAAAAAAATGTGTTTTTGGCGTGTTGTAAGGAAAATTATTGGGACATGTAGTGTCTAAAGATGGAATTTCAATTGACCCAAAGTAGGTGAAGGAGATCAGGTAACTTCCCCTACCATTCAACAAGAAGAGAGTTTAGTCCTTCTTGGGAAAGGTAAATTTCATAGGAAAATTCACTTCTGATTTTGCTAGATTAATTAGACCTATTACACTGATGCTCAAGAAGGATGAATTGTTCAAATGGAAAAAAGAGGCTAGATAATCCTTTGAGAAAGTCAAAGATTCTATTTCTTTAGCTTCTGTTCTCGTAAATCCAGACCTATCAAAGGACTTCATCATGTATGTGTTCAATAGCAAATCCAGTAGGGCAACCCTCTAAAGGAAAGGCCATCGATTCACCATCACAAGCCAAATTCCTCACAAAAAATGGAGAGGAAGCTTCTACTACAAGTAAAGGTAGGCTAAACCGAAGCCCTTATTCTTGACTCTCATTATGGGTTAGAAATTATTTCAAAATTTTATGATTAACTCTGGTGCTAGTGCCATAGTCATGCCCAAGCATATAGTTGAAGCCTTAAAACTTAGCTGTGAACCTTTCAAAAGAGGGGTTATGTAGCTTGATGGGAATAAGGTCGAAACTATACATGTCATTAAAAACCTCCACTTGACTCTATTCTCCTGCCCTAGTATCACAGTTCCACAAGATACCATGATCATAGACATCCTTCCCATGTTCGGTATTTACTTACCCTGGGATATAATTTCCAAGATAGGTGGATATCTTTCCTTGGATTGGTCACACTTGATCTTGAGGACCAAGCATGGAGCTAAGGTGAAGATAGTGTCTGAAATATTGCATTCAGAACATGTAGCAGATGAAGCCATGATTAGATTTGAGGCTACTCATACCTCTATCACCAAAGAGGAAATGAATTGTACTAAGTTACTTGAGGATGAGAAAGTGGCCGAAGATTGAACTAATGAAGAAGAGGTCCTTTTGAGTAAATTTAAAGACAATGATCCTTTTGGAAATTATCATGCCACCAGATTGGGAACCTATGTCATCTATGATGAAGATCAAGTAAATCTAAAGGTCATGAAGGAATTTTAGGGTAGTCAATCCACAGAGCTGTAGATGGTAAATTTTAATGGAGCAAGATGTAAAGTTTGTGTAGGAGCTGGGATATGTTTAACATCCCCATCCAATGAAAATAGCATTAGGTCTTTTTTCTTTCAGTTTTCCTATTCGAACAATGAAGTTGAATATGAAGGCCTAGTGTAAGGTCTAATTCTTGTGGAGTAGATGGGAATTAAACAAATAATGGTGTTCAGAGACTCCAATCTAGTAGTCAATCAAGTCTAAGGGCTCTCTGCAACAAATAATGTATATATGAGATCTTATAGGCATATAGCTTGGGACCTACTTGAAATTTTTGAAGCCTTCAATATCCAAATAGTCCCCATAGAGCATAATGCACCTGCGGATTACATGGCGGTAATAGGATCTCAATTTGACATTATTTCTGACCTAATTGATAATGTACACTCTATACGAGTGGTTGTATGACTAACAATCCTTGATAATGACTAGAGCTGACAAGTGTTCAAAAGTGATGAACATATCACCTCATTCATTCAACACTCTAGAGAGTTTGTGAATCAGCTTCAACCAAAAATCATAGAAGCCTATGAAGGGAAAATTATTCAATTGAGGTCAAACAAGCTTCCAACGGCACTGGTCACTCTCAAAAACCTATTCAATTGTGACGATTTGAGGAATGACAAGAGGAAGTTTGTAGTGGACAAAAGTAATTATGTAGATTTTCAGGTCAGAGATGGAAGGAAGCTTAAGGTTAGAAAGGATGTTTTGCAACATGATAAAGAAAGGCTCATCCATTTTATGAAAAATATGAAGGAGTATTAGCCTAGTCATATGATGACCTCAAGGGATATGATCCTAAAATCATCCAACATACTATAGAACTGATGAAAGGAGCAAAACCTATCCATCAAAAGAAGAGACCAGTGAATCCAAAGATTGAGGCATTGAGGGCACAAGAGTTGACAAAGCTAATTCATTCTTGTATCATCTTCTCAATCAAGCACAACACATGGGTGTCCAACATGGCTCTTGTCTGAAAGAATAATGGATACATTTGCATGTTTATTGATTTCAGGGATCTAAACAGAGCATCCCTGAAGGGCCACTACTCGTTGCCCTCCATGGAGTCAATATTGCAAACAGTGGCCAACTCAAAATTTTTTTCTCTACCACATAATTGCTTTAGTTACTACTCGATCCAGGTAAAAGAGGAGGACCGACATAAAAAAATGTTTAGTACCAAGTGGGGAACTTTCACCTATGTGAAAATTCCCTTCAATCTCTCAAATGCGGGAGCTACCTTTTAGCGGGAAATGGATATTGCTCTTAGATAATTGATTAACAATATTATCTTAATCTACTTAGATGATCTAACGGTATTCTCTGAGTTTAAAGATGATCATTTTGGTCATCTAGAAATGGTTTTTAAAAAATACAGGAGTTTGGGGTATCCTTAAACCCAAAAAAATATTTTTTTGGAGTTCCACAAGGAAAATTATTGGAACATATAGTGTGTAAAGATGGAATTGCAATTGACTCAGAGCAGGTGAAGGTGATCAGGAAACTTCCCCTAACAGTCAACAAGAAGGGAGTTTAGTCCTTCCTAGGAAAGGTAAATTTTGTAAGCAAATTCATTTTTTATTTTGTGGGATTAATTAAACCTATTACCCTGATTCTCAAGAAAGATCAATTGTTTAAATGGAAAAAAGAGGCCAGAGAAGCCTTTGAGAAGGTTAAATACACTATTTCTTTAGCTCCTATTCTAGTAAACCAAGACCTATCAAAGGACTTCATAATGTATGTGTTCATTAGCAAATCTAGTATCGCTACTATTTTGATCCAAAAGGATGATGAGTGAAAGGGAGAGCATCTGATAGACTTCCACTCCCAAACCTTAAAGGATTATGAGATGAACTATAAATTTGTTGAAAGGAAAGAATTTGTTGTTGTTAAGGAGCTTAAGAAGTTCTAACACCTCATATCTTGCAATAAGGTGGTTGTTAATGTCATGCATTCTAGTGTGCATGAATACATTATGGAAGGATAAATCATAGAAAAAAGGGCCAACTAGATTACTAAGATCCTAGAATATGACATTGAGGTTAGGTCCACAAAGACTGTGTGGGGAAGAGGATTGTGTGAGTATCTAGAACATGATAAGAAGTAGAAGCTGAGGAGGAACAACTCGAGCTAGTTTTGACAAACAAATCTAAGTCTGACGACTGTTGGTTGGTGGATAGGATGAGATTCATATAGACTAGAAAATATCTAACAGACCTCCCTTCTTAGAAGAAAATATCCTATAGATTATAGAATAGCGGATATGCACTCATTGAAAGAGTCCTTTCAAAAAGGAACTTTAATGGTGTTGTGTTGTGGTGCATCACCTCAGAGCAAGCAAATTTTTTTTTGGATATTTTTCACCATAGTCCCACAGGCAGACACTTCTCTGCGAAGACCACCACCATCAAAATTATGTGTACTGAGTACTTCTGGCCTATATTTTTCAATGACTCACACTCTCTTGTTAAATCCTGCAAAGAATGCCAATTCTTCACAAGAAGGAAAAGCTTCGCAATGCCTCTGAGTCTGATAGTGGTTGAAGAACGCTTCATACAATTGGGACTATATTTCATTAGGATTATTAATCCTACATCCAATCCTAGATATAAATGGATCCTCACAACTACGGACTACTTTACCAGATGGACTAAGGCCATGCCCCCGACAAATGTGACAAAGGTAGGGATTGTGAAATTTCTTGAAGAACTGGTAACAAGGTTCAACCTGCCAAAGATCATCATCTTTGATGATGCAAAAGCATTCCTAGGTTTTTCAATTCACACTTAAGCACAACATATTCCTAAAGAAATCTTTGAGCTATTACCCATAGGGAAATGGTCTAGCCTAGTCAACTACTAAAAATTTAGTTTGACTCATTCAAATAATCAGGTCAAAGAAGTGCTCTAGCCAGAATAATAACCCCCAATCAAGTCTTAAAGAATTCTCCATATGAGCTGATATACAGGAAGGAAGCACTACTGCCTATATCTATGGAAATTCCTACACTATAGTTTCTCACGTCTCTAGAAGTTGAAAAAAATGGAGCCATGGAGGTCTGGTTGGTTGAGTTGTTGGAGGTACAAGAGAAACATGGAAAATCCTTGATAGCCATGTCTAATTATCAACAAGTGGTTAAAGGTGGTTTGATAAGAAAACCTCTGACCAGGGTCTGAAATGCAGAGACTTAGTGCTAAAGTTCAATGAAAGAGCTGTGAAGCCTGGCCTAAACAGAAATTTTGACAAAGTGTGGGAAGGCCCTTTTTATTATTCAGTGCAAGCAACATAATGGATTTGAATTAGAAAATATGGAGAAAGAAGCATTGCAAATTCTAGTCAATGGAATTCACCTCAAATTGTTTAATTATCTTCATTAATTATTTTTACCAGTGTAAATATGTAATTATATAAATTTTCTTTGTATTTTGTTTGGCCTGGCCTTTATTAAATGAAACCCATAATGCAAGAAGTAGGGGAAAGCAAGAGAGATAGAAAATTGACAAAAGGAGCTTTATATTCATTATACGGTAATATATACTTTGGAAAATTACAATGCAAAATGGTTCTGAGGCCATAGTTTTCATGTATATATATATGGTAAGCAGCTTTCCAAGTATATGTATTAAAATAATTATGAGGAATATATACAAAATGTAGGAGAAAAGAGTTTTTTCTTTAAACTAGGGTAGCATCAGCATCAGCAGCATCAGGAACAATTGCATCAACAACTTTTGAAACAACAATAGGTTCAACAGGGATGGAAACAACAACAAGTGGGGGAGTAAACACCAGGTTTCTGAAGTTGGTATACCACTCCACATTGTAGAAAGTACTACATTAGTAGCATCTATGTAGGAATTGGAAAGCATGAGAAAACCTTTCACAGTGTTCTCCAATTGTCATAATGTGAAATCTGCTCAAGAATAGCACCTAGGGCACCACTGCATCTTCTTCAATGTCTCAGTAGAGATCACTTGTTGTGGGAAGACCAAGACCATACACAACATTTGTCACAACTTTTCCAAGCCCTTCGAGGTAGCACTTTGGGAAGATTTCCATGGTGAGTCATAGTATCATCTACTTGGGCACTTGTATGTCAAGCAAAGAAGCAATAAAGTGAGGGAAAATGTTAGTATTTACTCTATATTTGTCCTCGTACTCTATATACAATCCCTCCCCAGTGCTTGTTCTTGGTCATGCGATTTGAACATCTACTATAAATTTCACCTAAAAAATTTTTCCTACGACATATTTCTAGTAAGCCTAATTAGAGTATTCATTGCACCTATCTCTAGTCCTAATTACCAAATGCAAATTCTTCCTAATTACCAAATGCACATTTTGCTGATTTCCTGAAGTCTATTTATAGAAAGAGCCAAGGTTCAATGTGTGCAATAAGCATGATGATAATCAAGAAAAAAATTAAAAATCCCACCAGGTGCATACTCAAAAATCTCACTAAGTTGCATTTTTTGTGTACAAATAAGGAAAGGCTAAGTGTTGCACGTAGAAGAAAAACACTAAATATTTTTGAGTACATAGGTCATTGCGAGGAATTTTGAGTATACAATTTGCTGAAAAGAACCCAAGTGAGTTGTAGAGAAGTTGAGGATTGCAAAAGTCTACAGATTCATGAAATGCCCCAGAATCCACAAATGGAAGCACAAGGAGAGGCAGTTCAAAGCTTATTTGATGCCACATTAGCAGCACCAATGGCCAATATTTTTTATGATGTCTCCTATTCCTCACCTAGGATGCCTAGAGAGCCATAATGGCCCCACATGCGGGTTGTAGAGAAGGGTAATCATAGGGAAAAGGCCTTGATAATGAAAGAATGGGATAATATTCATGAACCTATTCTTAGAACTAACCTTAAGAGTCTTAGGGAAGTAGCCTATGAGAGAATGAAAAAGACTGATATCCAACAATCTTTGGTGTACAAGCAATGGTTTTGCGGTCTCCCAAAGTATATGGTTCCTTTTGTGCACCACTACCCGGAACTAGTTCACGAGTGCACTCAATATTTCAACTCAGATACCAGAACCATTGAAGGCTAGAAACTGAGGGTTGTGATCGGTGTGGACACTATTAGGAATATGCTATGCATCCCTACTAGAAGGAGCTCTAGATAAGAAAGAATGGAGACATTCACTGCATAAGGCATGAAAGATTTCTAGAGAACTAGAAAATATGCTCGAACTTTTATAACCAAGAAACAAAAAATCCTAGGGGAGATGCAGTGAAGCCACCATAATTTCCAGTTGTGCACAATGCTTTCAACGTGGACACGTAGGATTCCTTCTCTATGATATGTTTTATTTGCAACATGGACATTGACAAGGACATTCTAGAGTTTCAAATGGGTCTAGGTTTTTAGTTGAGAAAACATCATTCTTTATTTTGGTATGACTTCGCATAAGTCATTTTCTAGGAGATGCTGAACCAATTCAAGGAATACAACACATAGGATAGGTTTAGGTTTTCTTCTCTTCTTTCTCACATGTTTTTACACCAAAACCCTAAATTCATTAGAAACTATATGTGTTTGGATATGTTTGATGAAAAAGAGGTAAGAAGGTCAGTTTCTTGGCTCCGATTTTGAAAAAATTTAGTAGGGATGGTTAGGGTTATCAACTTTCCACTAAGAAAATAGGGTGGATGCAAAATTTTATTCCTCCTTGTGACTGGTGCCTAGGGGAAGATTTTTCTTTCATTAGGCTACATGGTTTTACCATGGAACCATTCTGGCTCATGGTATGCATCACAGACAAGGTGTTGGCCCTTGAGGTATTTCAACAATTGACAATTATAGACGTCAAATTTTGCAAAGGAAAGAAGCGAAAGGGTTTTTTCAAATACCCTTTGAGTTTTGGTATGGTAAATATGGCAAAGAGAAAATTCATGGTCTGCTAGAGGTAAAGCTAGGTCATTTAGAGCTGATATTAATTTGTGACAGATGGGATTATAATCCCAATAATTACTTAGTGGGTCTAAACATTAAGGTGAATTACAATTCCTAGCCCTATTGGGAATCTTGACGAAATTTGTAGTAAGAGGATCGAGATGATTTATTTGTGGACTTGGCCTATGTTCCTACTAATGATAGGAGGTCACCATGGCTATATTTCTATTTTCCCTTGGACAAGCCTAATGACAAGTGAAAAATTGGGGCCATCGTTCATAATCAATTGGCCAAGCAATACCAATGGAACAATGATAAAATTGCACAATTCTAGATTTATCTTCAAGAAACCAGATGCCTTAATGCCCAATTCTTGGAACCAAACATGGATGTCAGATTTGATGATCTATGGAATAAAGGGAATGAAGATACCGATGCAAGTGATTATGAGGATGTAGATCCAAAGGAAGTGATTGAAATAATGAAGAGAAAAGAGGCGAAAAAGGCCCAAAGACAGAGAACGAGAAAGGTGATGGAACAACCCAGCAAAGGTCCACTAAGCATGCAAGTGACTGCATTGTAGTTGAAGGCCTCGCTATCACGTACATGGGCTGTGAAGAGATCCAAAGTAGCCTAGCAACCTCAGGAGGTGATAGAGGTGGATGCAACTTTTGGAGAAGTCTTGTAGGAACTTGTAACGAGCCAAGGATCATATTCCTTTTCAGCTCAGGTATCTTTCTCTTCCTCTCTTCTCACTTCACAATATTTGGTTACCCCCACTACCTCTATGTCTCCCATTACTTTGAGTTTCATCCTTTTATTTTCTGCTTCCACGCTTGTAGGAGGTTTCTCTCAATTCTCCAAAATTGGAAAGGAAACTTTTACTCCCCTGTGGTTTGTTCCACCTTTTGTCAAAGCCTAGTCTAGACCCATCATTGCTACCCCTTTTGCTACCATTGTGTTGGCTCCAAATCAGCATGCCCAATAGATGGTATCCTCTACATCTCCACCACCACCACCGCTCCCTATGAGTCCTTCCATCGCTTCCCAATCTGGACCTTGCAATTCTCCCCATTAATAGTTTCTCTTCCAAAGAAGACATCATCGAGGACCACAAATATATCATTCCCTTTTTCTCTTCCTCCCAATGCACCCTTCACCAATGAATTAATTAAATCACCAACATAATTTATGGGGTAAAGCAACATAACTAAAGCAACATGGGCTATCATGGTCTAGAAGAGAAAAGAAAAGGATGCAGCAAAACCTACTAAGCCATGCATGCAGACCCTTTTCAATGAAGTTCAGGGATCATTGTATTTTGCAACTATGACTCTGAACACCATCAAATTGCAAGGGGAGATGCAAATCAAGTATTATATGATCCATATTGTAGGGATCAATTTGTGCCCAACCCGACCGCAAGACAAAGTTGTGCTGCTAGAGGAAACCTAGAGAGTGGTGACTGTCAAATTTCTCAAGCATATTCACCAAATGAAAAAGATGGAAGAAGAGCTCAAGAACATTATGGAAAGGTTGGAGACCCTACTAAAAGGGGAAAAAGTTAAGGATGCTGAAATTGCATGAATATCTCAACAAGCATAGGAAGAAAGGGCCAAACTCCTGGAGGAATTTGCAAATTTCCAGTCCCTGGATCCCAACTTGGTTGCCAGATTGCAGTAGAAAAATGAGGAGTTACAAGAATAGTTGGCTTAGGTAGAGGGAGATATGCAACAAAATAATGAAGAGCCTTGGGATCAATAAGCTCAATTGGAGTAGGAGAAGAAACAAATATACAAGGAGTTCTAGGACTAAAAAGCTTAGTTTGAGAAGGAGATCTAAGAAGTAAAGCTCTCCCTAGAAAAAAAATCCACAACCCGAGGCCAGGGCTGAGGAAAAATTAATTTTCGAGTTAAGGACTCCACAAGAATGACTCTCCACCATAGACAAAAGAATTGAAGAGTTGACACAAGATGTTGGGTCAAAGGAGATGGAAATTGGTCTTTGAAAAATCCTCCCCAATCCCCTACTCCTCAGTCAGATATCCTTTTAGTAGCCCAATAGTTATCTATCTCCTACTGGAGAGAGTCAAGTCCTTTTGTTTGAATATTAATCTGGTGCTCCAATTCATGGCAGAGGTGGTAGGTTTAAGTAGGGAAATGTGTGGAACAATGGAGCAAGTTCCACAGTTCATTACAAAAAAGGTGTCTGAGGTAGAGAAGTTGTTGGACAAGTTGCACACAGTGGAAAACATAGACTTGGTGAATGTAGGGATTGAAGATCAGAGGTCACTTGCCAAGAAGGTGAGAGAATTCATCCATTGTCATGTGGCAATCCTCTAGGCTAGCAATTTCTCATCAACACTGAGTTGTACTATGAAAAAAATGCAGATGCAATTCTCCCATTTGATTCAAATGGGCTTTCCTTCCCCTTTTCTCTCTGATGATTTGGTTTCCATGGTGGACTATATTGTAGTAAATATCGAGGAAAAGTAGCAGGATTTATCTACCTTTCAAGATTTTAGTCAACCTCCCAATGTTATAGACATAGAAGGTGCCACCCATCAAATAGCGGGGATTCTATTTCAACTCAACTTAGGGACCGAGATCTCTATGGAGCTTCCCTTCAAAGAAATAATCGATCTGCATGAGGTGCAAGAGAAAATACGTGCCCTATCAATGCCATCCGAGGCTAAATAGCTACCTCTATAGAGCATGCTTTTGAATCTTTGATCATCTCCTAATGGATAAGCCTCTGGTCTTCACACCAGAAATTTTGGATTCCCATTCTATAGGGAATAGTCACCAAAAGTTGTGGATTAAAATCCTTAAGCTCCCTTCGGGTGATCATGGTTTCTTTTACATCAACCCTAGCCTGCACCTCATGTGTTTAAATATCTTCTGGCCCCTTTTGAAGTTCCTTCACCTACTTGCTCCACGTGTCTACTACATGCTCCTTGGAAGGTTTTCTTCCCTTGCTTCTCTATCAAGCCCCACCTATTTTCCATGTGTCAGTAGTGTGGGCCTTTGAGATCCCTCTCTCCTTTGCTCTCCCTCTGAGCTCTACATGTGTGCCATGTTGCATTAGTCTGTAGGAAACCTTTTGGCACACCCCACAGTTAATGCTTGAAATGATTACTTCTGCATGTGTCTTCTTCACAGGGGATTTGATTGCAAGGAAGGCCAAAATGAATATGAAGCCCCGCCATTATGCCACATATCCTAACCAATTTTTTGGGAAGGAATCACATGTCTTCATGGGAATTTTTATGTTTTGACACTAGGACGACAATCATCATTTGCAGAGGGGCACATCTTGTTTGAAGGTGACTGTATAATGCGTTCTAGAATCTTTTCTATTGTAATAGCCTTAGGGAATCATTGTGATAGACATCATTGCTCATGCCTAGAATCTTTTCAATTACTAGCTCTTTGGCATTGAGTGATCTATATATATTGCATGGGCTCTTGGAGAAAGGGTTAGAAAATCACATAAATAATTGAAAATACTAAAGGCCTTTTTGTATTATTTTTTATTATTGTATTAAGAGTCACAAGCTATGCCATATTGTTCAGCTTCTCTGCTTCTTAGTTAATGGAAAAGACATTATACTATGTTTTTTCTTATACTTAGTAGTTTATTTGCAAGACTTCTATAATTTCAATATAAATTTATTGATTCAGATCATGTCTTGAACTCTTCTTGTCTAGTAAATGTGTATGGAAGTTGTGTTATGTTATTTGGTAAACATCTTAGGTTTTTCATTTGTACTTTCTATTTTTTTGGGCATGCAGATTGTTGAATGAGCCCTTAAATCTCATCTAAAAGGAAGATTTACCATGCCCATACTTAACTCTTGGTGCATCACCTTAGATTAAAATTTATTTTATATATCTGCTTCCTTTTCCTATGCCAACTTCTTTAAAAACTCAAAGGTTACTCAATTTAGTGCAATTGATCTTCAAAATTAAGTAACCTCCAAGTTTTTAAAGAAACTGGGTCCTTATATATTTGGGGGGTTTGGAATGGGAAAAGGAAGTATATATATAAAATAAATTTTAATCTAAGGTGATGCACCAAGAGTTAAGTATGGGTATGGTAAATCTTCCTTTCAGATGAGATTTAAGGGCTCGTTCAATAATCTGCATGTTTGTAAATAACATAAAGTACAAATGGAAAACCTAAGAAGTTTACCAAATAACATAACACAACTTCCATACACATTTACTATACAAGAAGAGTTCAAGACATGATTTGAATCATCAAATTTATATTGAAATTATAGAAGTATTGTAGATAAACTACTAAGTACAAGAAACAACACAGTATAATGTATTTTCCATTAACTGAGAAATAGAGAGGCCGAACAATATGGCATAGTCTATGAGTATTAATACAATAATCTAAAAACAATACAAAAAGGCCTTTAGTATTTTCACCTCTTTCTGTGACTTTCCAACCCTTTCTCCAAGAGTCAAAGTAGTATATATAGATCACCCACTGCCAGAGATCCAATAACTGAAAAGATTCCATGCATGAGCATGATGTGTTTCACAATGATTCCCCAAGGCCATTACAACATAAAAGATTCTAAAATATATTATGTATTCACCTTCGAACAAGATGCACCCCTCTACAAATGATGACTTTGCTCCTAGTGTGGAAGTAGGAAAATTCCCATGAAGACATGTGTTTCCCTCCAATAGAATTGGTTAGGATACGTGGCACAATGATGGGGCTTCATATTCATTCATGCCTTCCTTGAGATAAAATTCCCCATAGAGAAGACACGTTGAGAAGTCTTTGTTTCAATCACTCACTGTGGGTACACCAAAAGGTTTCCCATGGATGGATGCAATGTGGCACATGGGTAGAGCTTAGAGGGAGAGCAAAGGAGAGAGGGCTCTCAAAGGCCTATGTTGATAACACATGGAAAATGGGAAAGGCTTGATAGAGAAGCAAGGGAAGAAAACCTTCTGAGGAGTGTGTAGTGGACATGTGGAGCAAGTGGGTGAAGGTGCTTCAAAAGGGGCCCAAAGATATTCAAACACATGAGGCATGGGTCAACACTATGCAAAATAAACCTGACCACCCAGAGGGAGCTTAAGGATTTTAATCCACAACTTTTGGTGACCATCAAGGGCATTTCACCTTTGAAATGGGAAACCAAAATTTTTGGTGTGAAGACAAAATCCTTATCCATTAGTCAATGATCAAAGCTTTGAAAGCATGGTCTACAGAGGTAGTTAGTCAGTCTTAGATGGCATTGATAAGGCACATTATGAAGGTTGGTTCCTTCTATTTCTGTAGCATTGGGAGGTTGATTGAAATATTGAAAGGTAGATAAATCCTGTTGCTTTTCCTCAATCTTTGTTGCACTATATTCTTCCAAGGCCACTAAATCATTAGAGAGAAAAGGAGAAGGAAAGCCCATTTGAGTCAAATGGGAGAATTGCATCTTCATTTTGTTCATATTCTGACTTAGTGTTGTCAAGAAATTTCTAGCCTGGAGGATGGCCCCATGACAAAAAATGAATTCTCTCACCTTCTTGGTAACTGACCTCCGATCTTCAATACCTACATTCACCAAGTCTACATTCTCCACTGCATACAACTTGTCTAGAAACTTCTCTGCCTTTGAAACCTTTTCCTCAATGAACTATGGAACTTGCTGCATAATTCCACACACTTCCCTACTTAAACCTACCACCTCCACCATGAATTGGAGCACCGGCTAAAGAGTCAAGCAAAAGGACTTGACTCTCTCCCAGTAGGAGATATATAATAGTTGGGCTACTAAAAGGAGATCCGACTGAGGAGTAGAAGGTTGGGGAGGATTTTTCAAAATACCAATTTCCATCTCCTTTGACTTGATATCTTCCGTCAACTCTTCAATTCTCTTGTCCATGGCAGAGAGTCATTCTTGCAAAGTCCTTAACTCGGCAAGAAATTGTTCCTTAGCTTGGCCTTGTATTGTGGATTCTTGTTCCAGGGAGAGCTTTACTTCTTGGATCTCCTTCTCAAACTGAGCTTGTCGGTCTTGGAGCTCCTTGTATTTTTTTTGCATTTCCTACTCCAATTAAACTCATTGATCTTGAAGCTCTTCATTCTTCTATTCCATTTATCCCTATGCCCAAGCCAACTAGTCTTGTAACTCTATGTTTTTATGCTGTAGTTCACCAATTAGTTGGGATCTAGGGAGTGGAACTTTGCAAGTTCCTCCTAAAGTTTGGCCTTTTCTGCCTGCACTTGTTGAGATATTGATGCAATTTTAGCATCCTTAGGTTTTCCTTTTTCAATAGGGTCTTCAAAATTTCCTTAATGTTCTTAAGCTCTTCTTCCTTCATTTTTAGTTGGTGACTATGCTTAAGAAAGTCGATAGTCACCACTTGCTAGATCTCCTCCATCAGCTCAAATTTGTCTTGCGGCTGGGCTATGTACAAATTGATCCCTACAGCATGGATTGTATAATCCTTGGGTTACATCTCCCCTTATGATTTGATGGTGTTCAGAGTCATGGTTACAAAATGCAATGACCCCTGGACTTCATTGAAAAGGGTCTACACACATGGCTTGACAAGTTTCGATGCATCCTTTTCTTTTCTCTTTCAGACCTTGTAGCCTTGCCGCTTTAGTTCTATTACTTCTCACCATAAATTCTACTAGTGATTTAATTAATTCACCAGTGAAGGGTGCACCGAGAGGAAGAGAAAAATGGAACAAGAGAGTTGTGGTTCTGGATGATGTCTTCTTTGGCAGAGAGACTGTTAATGGGGAGACTGGGGGTATGTTATGCTAAGGTCTAGTTTGGGAAGTGCCGAAAGGACTCATAAGGAGTAGTGATGGTAGTGGAGATGTAGAGGATACCATCTATTGGGAAAATTGAGTCAAAGCCAATGTGATGGTAGTAAAATGGGTAGCAATGGTGGGTCCAAACTGGGCTCTAAAAAAAGGTGGAACAAACCGTGGGGGAGTAAAAGTTGCTTGTCTGATTTTGGAGAATTGAGAGAAACCTCCCATGGGCATGGAAGCAGAAAAGGAAATTTCGACACTCGAAGTAATGGGAGATTCAGAGGTATCATGGGTAACCAAATATTTTGAAGTGAGAAGAGAGTGAGAGAAAGATACCTGAGGTGTAGAGGACTCCAATATTTGGCTTGTTGTAGGTTCTTGTGAGCCTTCTGTGAAAGTTTCATCCTTGCGTGACCTCTTCTTGGGTGAAGAATTGTTCACCTCTATGAACTCTTGAAGTTGATGGGCTACTTTGAATCTCTTCATAGCCCATCTACGTGAAAGTGAGGCCTTCGACTATGATGCAATCACTTGCGCGCTCAATGGAGCTTTGCTAGGTTGTTTTGTCACTTTTCTAGTTCTTTGTGTTTGGTCCTTTTATGCCTCTTTTATCTTCATTATTTCCCTCACTTCCTCTAGATCTAAATCCTCATCATCACATGCATTGGCATCTTCAATCCCTCTATTCCATATATCATCAAATATGACATCCATATCTAGTTCTAGGAATAGGGCATCAAGGTATCTAGTCTCTTGATGATAAATCAACAATTGTGTAATTTTATCATTACTCCACAGGGATTGCTTGACCAATTGATTATGAAGGGTGGCCTCAATTTTGCACTTTTCATTAGGCTTGTTGAAGGGAAAAAAGAAACATAGCCATGGTGGCCTCCTATTCTTAGTAGGAACATAGGCTAGGTCCATAAATAAATCATCTCGGTCCACTGACTATGGATTTTGCAGAGCTTCCTAGTAGGGTCGGGAGCTGTGAGTCACCTTAACATTCAAACCCACTAATTCATTATCAGGATTATAATCCCATTTGTCACAAATTAATACCACCCCCAGATGAGCTAGCTTCACCTCTAACAGATCATGCATCTACTTCTTTTCCATTATTACTATATTGAAGCTCAAAGGACATTTGAAAAAATCTTTCTACTTCTTTCCTTGACAAAAGTTGACATCTATAATCACCAATTGCTGAAATACCTCAAGGGACAACACCCTGTTTGTGACACATACTGGGAGTCAGAATGGTTCCTCGGTAAAACCATGTAACCTAATGAAATAAAAATCCTTTGCTAGGAACCAGTTGCAAGGAGGAATAAAATTCTGCATCCACCCTATTTTCTTAGTGGAAAGCTAATAATGCCTACCATCCTTACTAAAATCTTTCAAAATCAGAGCCAAGAAACACTTTAACAATGAATAGTAATCATAAGTTGCAGAAAGGAGGGGAGTCTGCATAGAAACCGACCTTCTTACCCATTTTTCATCAAACATAGCCAAACACATACAGATTCTAAAGAAGTCAGGGTTTTGGTGTAAAAACATGTGAGCAAGAAGAGAAGAAAACCTAAACCTATGTTGTGTGTTGTATTCCTTGAATTGATTCAACATCTTTTGAACAATGACTTCCATGAAGTTGTACCAGAATAAAGAATGTTGTTTTCTCAACTGAAAACCTAAACCCATTTGAAACTCTAGAACATCCTTGTCACTGTCCATGCTACAAACAAAATCCATCATAGAGAAGGCATCCTGCAATTCTGAGTTGAAAGCATTGTGCGCAACTAGAAACTATGGTGTATTCACTGCGTCTCCCCTAGGCCTTTTTTTTTCTTGGTTATAAAAATCTAGAGCATATTTTTGGTTCTCCAAAAATATTTTGTGCCTTCTATAGTGAATGCCTCCATTCTTTCTACTCTAGAGCTCCTTTTGGTAGGGATGCATAGCATATTTCTAATAGTATCCACATTGATCACAACCCTTAGTTTCAGGCCTTCAATGGCATCGGTATCTGGGTTGAAATTTTGAGCACACTCATGAATTAGTTCTATGCAGTGGTGCATAAAAGGAACCATATACTATGGGAGACCATAGAACCATTGCTTATACGTCAAAGATTCTTGACTATTAGTATTTTTCATTCTCTTGCAGGTTGCTTCCCTAAGACTCTTAGGGTTAGTTCTGAGAATAAGGTCATGAATATTATCTCATTCTTTCATTATCAGAGCCTTGTCCCTATGATTACCCTTCTCTACGACTTGTGTGTGGGGTGATTTTTGTTAGTGTAATTAATATTTAATAACACTTGCATAAGTTTACTTAGGTAATATTTTAATCCTAGGTTAATTATTGTCATCCTTATCTTATTGAGCTATCTTGTTGCTCAAGATAAGATTAGGGTTATGAATACTTTGCTTTTATAAAACAAATCATCTCATGTAATTATTTTTTCCTCAATAATAATATTTTACACATCTTTTTTCAATAGCTTTTCTTTTTCTGATTTTCTCTTCTATGGAAGGATTTTTGGTTTGCATGTCTGATCTTGGTTTCTAACATGGTATCAGAGCCTCAATTTGCAACCCCTTCTTAGATTTTTGGATAGATTCGATTGCAGAGCACATTCAAGGTTCCTCGAGGGATCTGACCTTGAGCATTTTTTTCGGTGCATTCTGGAGCAAAATAGACATCGCCATCACGTTTGAATCACCCCAAAACCCTAAGATCGCCCATCATGTTGCTCAAATCTGAGCAGTTGCAACAAAAGGAAAAAAAAATTAGAGGCACAGAGATTCGTACAGATCTGAGTGCCTTGTTTTGCATGCATAGGTACAATGGCATCATTCTGGTTTTTAAATTTTTTTCCATCGATCAAAAAAATATTAGGTTTTTAAATTTTTTTTTACCTACAATTATCAAAAAAATTACTTTAGTTTTTTTGAAAATATATAAAAATAAAATAATAAAAACAAAAAAAAGGTTATTTTTGTAGGTACTTTCATACCCTGCATAGAGCTGCGTGGGGCTGTACGCTGTACGATAGGCCTTTAAGGCCACCGACGGCTACCTCCACGACAACCCTCATAAAACAATGACGACATTTTTTTTTGAACACCGACGACCGGCAATAAAATCCGGCGCTCCCATCATCGCTAGAAACCACACAAACTTCGGTGGCCCATCAACTAGAATTCGAAGACACCCCTGCAATTGGTTGCACAGCTTCCACAGGCAATATTCCCTCTGAAATTTTGTTGAAAGATTCCCTAGCACATTAGGATATTCCGACAGACATGTAGATTCCGACAACTGTCAAGATTTTTCTAGTAGGGGGCTTTTTTTCCAGCGACGGCCAGATGGCCGTCAAATTTATGCTCATGAAATGCTGATGCCAATGGTTGTATGGCTCTCTTTGCCCCCTCCTAGCTATGATTTTCCTTCAAGGAGCAATTTTTTTCTTTTTGGCATAACTTGGGCATACGGTATTGAAATCAGGAAAATGAGATAT
Source organism: Sequoia sempervirens (assembly GCA_007258455.2). Taxonomy (NCBI): domain Eukaryota; kingdom Viridiplantae; phylum Streptophyta; class Pinopsida; order Cupressales; family Cupressaceae; genus Sequoia; species Sequoia sempervirens. The sequence goes on along the minus strand of VDFB02018807.1, from coordinate 28,234 downwards.
CGTCGGAAAGCTGGTTCCAAGCAGTTTCTTGTGGTGCAATTTATTTTTCAGTATTTTTCTAATTAGCTGCATTTATTGCTGTTTGAAGTCAGATGTTCATTTATGGCTTTCAAGCTCATGACTTTTTGCCACGATCTCTAATTTTCACTATCTTTGCGACATTGGAAAGGTATTGAGGAGCTCTATGTTGTTGTCCATGCACTTTTTTCTATATTTGTCTTAGGTTGATCATTATTCTAGATTTGTCCCTATGGGTGTTTTGGAGATTACTTGGATGTTTTGGCAGTTGGAAGGGTGAAACTTGAATCTTTGCACTTCATTTCAATACCACATCATTTTATTTTATGTTTATACATGTTTAGCATTCTCTCCTTTTACAATCATTGGGTTATTGTAATAAATGAACTAAGATAAAGTTCCATAAGGGGGTTTCTTGCATAATAATCTAATTAGAGTGTGCATGCACTTTGATCTCCATCTTTTTATTGATGACAACTCGCATGGGTTACATCTAGTTTCTTAGTTTCTTTTGGCCAAATCTTGCTCTAGCTTGATACATATCAGATTCAAATTGGTTCACACTTCAGATTGGGAGCCCATAGTTCTTGTTCCACATTGGTTCAGATCCTTCTCAGTTTGAGGGCCATGTTTTTATGCTTAATGTTCCAGAGTCTTTATGGTACTTGTTCCTATGGAAGAGTTTTAGTCACAGTTTGGCATCGACATCGAGATACATAGTTTCTATATTTTGGTATCATTTCATTTATTATTTCTTCACAGATTCTAGGGTTGTTCCAATTTATGATTTTTCTAGTGTTTCGTGGCATCGGGTCTATTGTTGCATTATTATGATTCTGCTTTGGTTTTTTGTAGACAAACGAATCTTTCCTTACTTGTAGAATTGTGGTTCCAGTGTTACTCCATAGTGTTCTTCCAGTGCTTCTTTGCATTAGTCATCTCATTGTAGGGGGGGTTTTGTCCCACTGGTTTTTCCTTCTCTACCTCATTCATTGCATTTGTACATGGGTACCTGATTAGGCCTTGTTGTCAAGACCCATTCATGCTTTCTTGCATTCATCTTAGTTTTAGGTGCATGCTTTTTTAGTCTCCCTAAGTTGCACTTATGGGGGGGTGTTAGTGTAATTAATATTTAATTACACTTGCATACGTTTACTTAGGTAATATTTTAATTCATTGGTTAATTATTGTCATCCTTATCTTGTTGAGCTATCTTGTTGCTCAAGATAAGATTAGGGTTACGTGTACTTTTCTTTTATAAAGCAAATCATGTCATGTAATTATTTTTTCCTGAATAATAATATTTTGCACATCTTTTTGCAATAGCTTTGCTTTTTCTAATTTTCTCTTTTGTGGAAGTTTTTCAGTTTGCATGTCTGATCTTGGTTTCTAACAATTTTAGCTTTCCAGGCATCCCAATTGAGGCATAGGAGACATCATAAAAAATATTGTCCATTGGCACTACTAACATGGTGTCAAATAAGCTTTGAACTGCCTCTCATTGTGCTTCGATTTGAGAATTCTAGGCCATTTTAGAAATTTGTAGAGTTTTGCAATGCTCAACATCTCTACAACTCACTTGGGTTCTTTTTAGCAAATTGTGTATTCAAAATTCCATGCAATGAACTTCATACTTAGAAATATTCAGTGCTTTTCTTTAGCATGCAACACTTAGCATTTCCTTATTTAGGAGTTGGAAACAATAGCAGTTTCAAGCAATAAATTGGAACATACCACCGACTCTTTTGTGCATGCAAAATGAATTTCCACTTCTTTCAAAAAAATAATAGTTCATAATGACAATTAGTCATCATGACCAATGGTACCACCCCATGTGAAATTGAGCCAAAAATTGAAGGCTTATGAGATGATTCACATGCTTTTAAATTAATAACTTGAAAATAATGATTAGGCAAGAAGGCATAATAATTAAACACAAGGATTTGAGTTCATCCTTGGAGACTGAGAAATCGTTCACAGTGTGACACGTAACACTTAACCATGTGGATTATTACTTATGTTTTCCACTAGTTTAAGTTGGTTAATTACTTCTTAACTTGCATGCAGGAATTTGCACACAACAAACACAACTTGGTGATATTTTTGAGTTTGCACTCGGAGGGTTTTTTGAGTTTTCTCTCATTGGGATTTTTGAGTTTTCTCTTGATTATCACTATGCTTATTGCATGCATTGTAACCTGGCTCTTTCTATAAATAGACATAAGGAAATTAGAAGAATTTGCATTTTTTAATTGGGACTAGAGATAGGTGCAATGCATACTCCAATTAGGCTTACTAGCAATAGGTCGCAGACAACTTTTTTATGTGAAATTTCTAACAAACGTTTAAAGTGCATGACCAAGAATGAGCATTCTCTAGAAATAATTCTGATGTAATGGGTACTAGGGAGGGATTTTATAGAGTATGAGGACAAATATAGAATAAATATTGACATTTTCTCTCACTATGTTGCCTCTTTTCTTGACATATAGGTGCCCAAGAAAATGATAATGTGACTCACCATGGAAATCTTCCCAAAGCACTACCTCAGAGGACTTGGTGAAGTTGTGACAAATGTGGTGTATGGTCTTGGTATTCCCATAGCAAGCAATCTCTACCAACACATTGAAGAAGATGTAGTGGTGCCATAGGTGCCATTCTTCTGTGGATTTCATGTTATGAGAATTGGAGAACAACACGAAAGGGTTTCTCATGCTTGCAACTTCCTACTGAGATGCGACAATGTAGTACTTTTTTATGACGTGGAGTGGTACAATGACTTCAAAAACCTAGTGTTTCCTCCTCCACTTGATGTTTCTTCCATCACTGTTGAACTTGTTCTTGTTCCAAATTTTGTTGATGTGGTTGTTCTTGATGTTGTTGATCTTGATCTTGATGCTACCCTAGTTTGAAGAATGAATTATTTTCTCTTGCATTTTGTATATATACCTTGGAAGGATTTTAATACATATACTCGAAAACTGCTTAGTATATATATATATATATACTTTAAAAGTATGGCTTGAGAACCATTTTGCATTGTAATGTTCCAAAGTATATATTACCATATAATTAATATAAAGATCCTTTTGTCAATTTTTTGTCTCTCTTGCTTTCCTCTTCTTCTTGCATTATGGGTTATGTTTAATAAAGACCAAGCTGAAAAATTCACAAACAAATTACATAATTACATGTTTACATTGGTAAAAATGATTAATGAAGCTAATTAAACAATTTGAGGTGAATTCCATTGATTGGAATTCCCAATGCTTCTTTATCCATGTTTTCTAATTCAAATGCATTATCTTTTTATATTGAATAATGTGAAAAGGGCCTTCCCATAGGCTATTGAACTTTCTATGTAGGTCAGACTTCGTAGCTCTTTCATTGAACTTTAGCACTAAGTCTTTGCATTTAAGACCCTAGTCGGAGGTTTTCTTGTTGAACCTCCTTTTAACCATTTTTTGACAGTTAGACATGGCTATCAGGGATTTTCCACATTTCTCTTGCACCTCCAACAAATCAACCAACTAAACCGAGTCCATGGCTTCATTTTGTTCAACTTCTAGAGACTTGAGTAGCTGCAGTGCAGGAATTTCCATAGATATAGGTAGTAGCACTTCCTTCCCATATACCAGCTCATATGGAGAAGTCTTTAAGACTTTCTTGGGGCTTATTTGGTCTTCCCAAAGCACTGATTTGAGGTTACGATGGCACTCTCTTTTATGCTCTAACCTGATTCTTTTAATGATTCAGACTAAATTTTTATTAGTTGACTCGGCTAAACCATTTCCATGTGTGTAATAGTTTAGATATTTCTTTAGGAATATGTCATGCTTAAGTTTGAATTTCTATACCTTTGAATCCAAGAAGGCTTTTGCATTTTCGGATATGATGGTCCTTGGCGAGCCAAACCTTGTTACCAGTTCTTCAAGAATGTTCACAATCTCTGCCTCCATTGCATTCTTCAAGAGCATGGCCTTAGTCCATCTAGTAAATTAGTCTATAGTTTTGAGGTCTATTTATGTCTATCATTGGAAGTGGGATTAATCATCCCAATGAAATCTAGACCTTGTTGTGTGAAGGATTCTTCAACCACTATCAAATTAAGAGGCATTGTAGAGCTTTTCCTTCTTCTTGTGAAGAATTTTCATTCTTTGCAATATTTAACCAAAGAGTGTGAGTCATTGAATAATGTAGGCTAGAAGTACCTGGCACACATAATTTTTATGGTAGTGGTCTTTGTAGAGAAGTGTTCACTTGTGGGACCACTGTGAAAAATGTCTAGAATTTCTTTCGCTTGCTCTGAGGTGACGCACTGCAACATAACACCATTAAAGTTTCTTTCGAAAATGACTCCTTTCATGAGAACATATCCACTATTCTACAATCTATAGAATATTTTATTTTGAGAAGGGAGGTTCATCAGATATTTCCTAGTTTGTATGAATCTCATCCTATCTGCCAACGAATAGCCTTCAGAATTAGATTTTTTTGTTAGAACTCGATTAGGTTGTTCCTCCTTAGCTGCTACTTCTTCGTCATGTGTCAGATACTCGCACAATCCTCTTCCACACATAGTCTTCATGGGCTTGACCTCAATGTCATATTTAGGATCTTAGTAATCCAGTTCTCCCTTTTCTCTATGATTTCTCCTTCCATAATTTATTCATGCACATTGGAATGCATGGCATATACAACCACCTTTTTGCAAGATATAAGATGTCAGAACTTCTTGAGACCCTTACCAATGGTGAATTCTTTCCTTTGGATGAAGTTATAGTTCATCTCATAATCCTTTAAGGTCTGGGAGTGGAAGGCTATCGAATGCTCTCCCTTTCCTTCATCATCCTTCTGGGTCAAAACAATAATGATATTGGATTTGCTACTAAACACATACATTATGAAGTACTTTGATAAGTATGGGTTTACCAAAATAGGAGCTGGAGAAATAACATCTTTAACCTTCTCAAAGGCTTCTCTAGCCTCTTTTGTGTATTTGAACAATTGATCCTTCTTGAGCATCAGGCTAATAGGTCTAATTAATCCAGCAAAATTAGAAATGAATTTTCTTACAAAATTTACCTTTCCCAAGAAGGACTGAACTCCCATCTTGTTGACTTGTAGGGAAAGTTCCTTGATTTCCTTTGCCCACTTTAGTTCAATTGTAATTCCATATTTAGACACTACATGTCCCAATAATTTTCCTTACAACACTTCAAAAATGCATTTTTTGGGTTCAAGGATACCCCGAACTCTTGGAATTTTTTAAAAACCATTTCTAGATGATAAAAATGATCTTTAGACTTAGAGAATACAGTTAGTTCATCCAAGTAGATTATGATAATCTTGTTAATCAATTATCTAAAAGCAATATCCATTTCCAACTAGAAGGTAGCTCCTACATTTGAGAGACCGAAGGGAATTTTCGCATAGGCGAATGTTCCCCACTTGATAGTGAACGTTGTTTTTTGTCAGTCCTCCTCTTTTACCCAAATCTGGTTGTAACCAAAGAAGCCACCCAACAAAGAAAACATTTCTAGTTAGGCCACTAATTGCAAGATTGAATCCATGGAGGGAAATGGGTAGTGGTCCTTCAAGGATGATTTTTTTAGATCTCAAAAATCAACAAACAAGTAGATGTCTCCATTCTTCCTTCAAAAAGGATCCAGGTTGGACACCCATGTGCTCTACTTGATTAAGAAGATGATATGGGAGTGAATTAGCCTTGTCAACTTTTGCACCATCAATGCCTTAATCTTTGGATTCACTGGTCTCTACTTTTGGCAGATAGGATTTGCTCATTCTGACAGTTCTCTATTATGCTGGATGATTTTAGGATCATATCCCTTGAGGTCATCATACGACCGATCTATTACTCCTTCATATTTTTCACAAAAATGGATGAGCCTTTCTTTATCATGTTGCAGAACATCCTAAGTTCTAACCTTAAGCTTCCTTCCATCTCAAGCCTGAAAATATGCATAATTGCTTTTATTTGCTACAAAATTCCTCTTGTCATTCCTCACATCATCATAATCAAATAGGTTTTCGAGAGTGACTAATCCCTTTGGAAGCTTGTTGGACCTTAGCTAAATAATTTTCCCTTCATAGGCTTTTGTGATTTTTGGTTGGAGCTGATCCGCAAAATCTCCAGAGTGTTGAATGAATGATGTGATGTGTTCATCAATTTTGAACACTTGCTAGTTCTAGTCATTATCTAGGATTTCCAATTGGACAATCACTTGCACAGAGTGTACGTTATCAATTAGATCAAAAATAGGGTCAAATTGATATCCTATTGCCACCATGCAATCTATAGCTGCATTCTACTCTTTGGGGACCATTTTAATATTGAAGGATTTAAAGCTTTCAATCAGGTCCCAGACTCTATGCCTATAAGATCTCATGTAGCATTCTTTTCTACAGAGAGCCCTTAGACTTGATTGACTACTAGCTCAGAGTATCTGAACACCATTATTTGTTTAACACCCATCCGATCCTTAAGAATTAGACCTTGCACTAGGCCTTCATATTCAACTTCATTGTTCAAATAGGCAAACTAAAAGTAAAAAGACTTGAGGCTCCTTTCATTGGTTGGGGACATCAAACATACCCCTACTCCTCCACCAACTTTTCATTTTGCTCCATCAAAATGCAAAGTCCATAGCTCTGAGGCTTAACCACCCACAAATTCCTTCATGACTTTTGAAATCACTTGATCTTTTTCATAGATGACATAGGTTCCCAATATGGTGGCATGATAATTGTTGAAGGGATCATTGTCTATAAATTCACTCAAAAGGACCTCTTCTTCGTCAGTTCGGTCTTCGGTCACTTTCTCATCCTCAAGGAGCTTAGTACAATACATTTCCTCTTTGGTGATAAAGGTATGAGTAGACTTAAAATTGATCATGGCTTCATCTACTACATGTTTCGAATGTAAGGGTTCAGACACTATCTTCATCACAACTCTATTCTTGGTCTTGAGGCACAAGTGTGACCAATCCAAGGAAAGATATCCACATATCTTGGAAGTGAACACCCAGAATAAGCAAAGACTAAACATGGGAGGGACATCTATGATCATGGTATCTTGTGGAACTATGTTACTAGGGAAGGAGAATAGATTCATGGGGAGGTTCTTAATGACACCTACAATTTTGATCTTGTTCCCATCAAGTTGCATAACCCCTTTGTTTAAAGGTTCATAGCTAATTTTTAAGGCTTGAGCTATCTACTTGGGCATGACTATGGTACTAGCACCATATTCAATCATAGAATTGTGCAACAACTTGTTACCCACAATGAGAGTCAAGAAGAAGGGTTTCAGTTTAGGCCTACCTTTACTTTCAGTAGAATCTTCCTCTCTATTGTTTGTGAGAACTTTGGCCTATGATGGTGAATCGATGGCCTTTCCTTTGGAGGGTTTCCCTTCTAGATCTATGCTTTCATCTTGCAGTAGGGACTTCTACAATAATGACTTCTAATTTGGAATAGCTAAGATATCCCAAAGAGATACATTAGCAAAAGATTTATTCAATTGTTCCACCACATTGAATGGTGGAAGATTCAAAGACTTGTGTTCCTTAGCCCTTGTTATAACAATTTCCTTTTGTGGCTAAATTTTTTGTGTAATTACAGAGGTACTAGGATATTAGTCAGGAACACTTTGGGGTTACGGGATGACCAACTCACACATGAAGAGTGAGTGTTATAAATTGATTGCACCTGTGGAGCCTTTGATGTGGTCACATCAATTGTGAACACTGCCTCTTCTTATTCCATGCATGAGAAGACTGTGTAGTAAGTAGCTATATCTATTTCTTTCTCTAGGGACATTCCTTGCACTTGCATGATGAGTACCACGTTTTCCATTTGTGGAGAGTCAATACATTTCCATTTTAGGGCATATGTGCTTCATTGTACAGGAATCACCAAGGATTGATCTCATCAACAAGATTATTTTTCCCTGCTACTAGCTCTCTATTCAAAATTGGGTAAATATTTTGTAGCAGAGTAGGTACTGACACTATCTTACTATTTGTTTGAGCCTGCGGATTTCTGTATGCACCTCCCTGGAACTAATTTTGCTCGTAGGAAGATCTTCCACCTTGATAACCTTGGAAAGTTGGCTTCAAAGGCATGGAAAAGTTCCACTTGATGTTAGTTATTTCATTTGAGATGTTCTACAACTACTTCCTTACATCACTCATCTCATATTTTGAAGATTTATACATAGAAGTAGCATTCTGCAGTGCACTCAAATATGTGTACATAGATTAAGGAGTAGAAAATGCACTGGTATAAGCTATCCCTTGGATGGGAATTGACAACTTTAAAAATATAGGCATAGCAGGCTGAGGTGGTAACTTTCTAGCATCGATCAAATTATTCTCCGGCTTAATAGCAATGTTATATGCATTTGGCAATGTGTTCCCACCAAGGGACTAGTTCATCTCCAAAATGTCAGAAATGAGAGACTTTAGATAGAACATGAATGCAAAATCTACAGGTGGACAAATTGCAAGCTAAATACTTTGCCAAGTCATGTGAAACTAGGCATTAAAGTTGGTCATGGCCTCTTGAGGGGCCCACTTTATGGTTACTAGTTGCTGAAAATTGCTCGTAGAAAGGATCTCCAAGCTGATGCTAGGTATCAATAGTATTGGCTTCCAAAGTGTGGTACTAATTCATTGTATTACCTTTGAAAAATGCTATAAGCAATGTCAATTCTACATTTTGATATGTTACACCATGCACCAAACATATGTTTGTCACATCTTGCAGATGTCAGATGGTGTTTTTGAGCCTTCCCTAGTGAATTTTGGTATGGATTTTAAAGCAAAGGTTGGGATAGGAGCCGAAACAATAAGGTGCTACTATTGCTATGAGAGGGATTCCCACATCCCATGCCACATAATTTATGTTAGCAATCAGCAACATGGTTGGTGGAGGGGTCAAGACATTCACTGGACAAGTTCTTGTTTGTACTGTTACTAGCAGTGGCACTAGGAGGGCTAGGGTTTTTTACTATTTGGGATCTAGTAACATGTCTATGGCTCATGCACCCACTTTCAAATTAGATACATGCAAGAAGTCCCATTGGGCATTCGAGAAAAAGATCTATTGATGCCTAAAGTTGCTAGTAAAATAGTCTTGTGGGAAGCTCAGTTAATGGGGGGACCAATTACACTAAATTGAGTAACCTCCAGGTTTATAAAGAAGTTGGCTCCATCTATATTTGGGGGGTTTGGAAAGGGAAAAAGAATCATATATATAAAATAAAGTTTAATCTAATGTGATGCACCAATAGTTAACTATGGGCATGGTAAATCTTCCTTTCAGATGAGATTTAAGGGTTTGTTCAACAATCTAGAAGTCTGGAAATAATAGAAAGTAGAAACAAAAACCCTAAGAATTTTACCAAATAACATATCACAACTTCCATACACATTTATTGAACAAGAAGAGTTCAAGACATGATCTGAATCAGCAAATTTATATTTAAATTATAGAAGTCTTGTAGATAAACTATTGAGTAAAAGAAACAACACGGTATAATGTTTTTTCCATTAACTAAGAAATAGAGAGGCTGAACAATATGGAATAGTCTGTCAGTCTTAATACAATAATAAAAAAATACAAAAAGGCCTTCAGTCATTTTACTTCTTTTTGTGATTTTCCAACCCTTTCTCCAGGAGCTGAAGTAGTATATATAGATCACCCACCACCAGAGAGCCAGTAATTGAAAATATTCTAGGCACGAGCAATGATTTCATTTGGAATGATTCCCCAAGGTTGTTAGAACAAAAATAAATTTGAAACATAGTATGCAGTCACCTTCGAACAAGATGCGCCCCTTTGCAAATGATGATTGTGGTCCGAGTGTGGAAGTAGCAAAATTCCCATGAAGACACGTGTTTCCCACCCATAGAATGGGTTAGGATATGTGGCACAACGAAAAGGATTCATATTCATTCCTTGCAATTAGATTCCCTACAGAGAAGACAAATGGAGAAGTCTTCATTTCAAGTGCTGATTGTGGGGTTTGCCAAAAGCTTGCCCATAGATTGATGCAACATGGAATGCATGTAGAGCTCAGAGGGAGAACAAAGGAGAGAGGGCTCTCAAAGGCTTGCGCTGCTAACACGTGGTAAATGGTTGGGGCTCGATAGAGAAGAAAGGGAAGAAAACCTTCCAAGGAGCGCACAGTGGACACGTGGAGCAAGTAGGTGAAGGTGCTTCAAAAGGGGCCCAAAGATATTCAAACACATGAGGCGTGGGCTAGGGCTGATGCAAAATAAACCATGACCACCCAGAGAGAGCTTATGGATATTAATCCACATTGTTAAGGAAAATTTTGTGAGAAAAATGAAATAGGGTACTAGTAAATATAGAGGTAAGCTACATTTAAATTTTTTAGTTGTGGTAAGATAGGTCATTATGCTTCAACGTGTCCAAATATAGCTTTTAATGACATAAACAAAGAAAGAAAACATAATCCAATTAAGAAAAGTTATAATGTTAGAGAGATGCAAGTATATCTGATGATGAATATGATGATAAGGATAATAAATATAGTGAATGTGTGTCATGGATATTAAAGATAAAACTAATTCTACTAAATCTAAGAGATTTGTGAAGGAAAGAGCTCCAAAAATAGGTCACAATTTTATGGTGACTTCTCTTCATGCTAGAGAGGAGAAGAAGTACTAGATTATTGATAATGGATGACTAAATCATATGATTAGTGAGAAAATTAATTTTGTTAAACTTGAGAAATATGAAGGAGGTCCACTTAAGTTTGGTGATGACACACATACTAAGATATGTGGAAAATTTTCTATAAATTTTGATGGAAAACATAATACATATGATGTTCTTAATTTTAAGATTTTGAGACATAACCTCTTGAGTGTTGGAAAACTATGTAGAAAAGGATATCATATTATGTTTTAGGATGATGGATGTGAGATCAGAAAAATATATTAAACTATGGTTGTTGTTGGAAAAGGGATAGATGAAAATGTTTATCAACTTAAAGGTGCTAATGGTAACTACTTTATGGCTTAGATTAATGAAAGTTGGTTATGGCATAGAAGGATGTGTCATATTAATTTTGATTTCTTAGTGAAGATCAGCTTAGTTCAAGATGTGAGAGATCTCCCAAGGATTACAAAGCCCATTGATGATGTTTGCAAGGAATGTCAAATTAGTAAGCAAGCAAGAAGTTTCCAAGTGAATGACCAATCTAGTATCGAACTATTGGGATTAGTGCATATAAAACTTTGTGATCCTAATAGAGTAAGAAATATTCAAGGTGACATGCATTTCATGCTATTGATTGATGATTGTTCTAGAATGACATGGGATACTTTTCTCAATAAAAAATAAAAAGCTCTAGATAAGTTCAAAGCATTCAAAGTTATGGTAGAGAATTAAATGTATATGAAGTGTTTGAGGTCTTATAGAGGTGGATAATTCACCTTCAATTAGTTTAACATTTTTTGTGAGAATGATGGGATAAAGATGTGTTTATCTACCCTTGGAATCCTTAGTAGAATGGAGTGGTTGAAAGAAATAATAGGACTATTCAAGAATCTGCAAGAATAATGATGAAAGAGTTATTCCTACCAGAAGTATACTTGAGAGAATAAATTTACAATGTTGTCTACATTCTAAAAAAAGTTCAAGAAAGAGTAAAAAATGCAAAATCCCCCTATGATTTATGGTATGGAAGGAGTACTACTAATAAATATTTCAAAGTGTTTGGAAGCAAGTGTTATATTAGATGTGAGGAAAACTTAGGAAAGTTTGATACACGATCGGATGAAGGTATCCTCCTTTGATATTCTACAAGAAGAAAATCTTACTAGTGCTACAAAAAGATATTGAAGGAAAATATCAAAGTGGATGAAGACTTAGAGAAGAATTTTTTTGTAATAGATGGATATGAATCTGATGAGTCTTCTTGTAGAGAAAATTATAGAGATGAATTTAAGGAAAAATAAGTTTATATTGAAGAGGAAGAATCTATGAAAAGGATCCCTAAGACCCCTAAGTATGTGCAAAAGAATCATTCTAAAGATCAGATCATTGGTGATAAAACCAAGGGTTTGCTGACAAGAAGATAAGCTACTATGGCTCAAGAATAGGTAAATATATGTTTACTCTCTAAAGTTGAACCTAAAATAGTCATTGAAACATGCAAGGATGAATATTGGATCAAGACTATGGAAGAAGAATTAATGTAGACTGAGAAGAACCAAACTTGGGAACATGTCCCAAGACTAGCAAACAAGATTGTGATTGGAACCAAGTGGTTATTCCAAAACAAACTAAATGAGAATGGACACTTTGTAAGAAGAAAGGAAATGCTTGTGTGTAAAGGCTACTAACAAGTAGAAGGAATAGATTTTGAGGAGAATTTTTACTCCAGTGGCAAGAATGAAAGCTATCAAGATGTTTTTGGCTTTTACAGTTTACAAATATTTCAAAGTATATTAGATGGATGTGAAGTATACTTTCTTGAATGGTGAGATGGAAGAAGTATAAATTGAACTAAAAGGACTTTAGTTATCAGACAAACTAGATATGGTCTAGAAATTGAAGAAGGCATTATAGGTATTGAATCAAGCTCCTAGAGCTTGGTGTGCAAGGTTGGATAGGTACTTGATACAACAAGGATTTAATAATGGTATCACGGATATTAATCTTTATTGTAAAGTTGAAACAGATCAAATCTTAATTGTGTTTGTGTATATTGATGATATAATTTTTAGAGGAAATGAAACTATGTGCAAGATATTTTCTTAAGAGATACAAAAAAAAATTGAGATGTCTATGCTTAGGGAGATGACTTTCTTCCTTGGGCTGCAAATCAATCAAGAAAAAAAGGTATATTCATTTCACAATCAAAGTATGTCAAGGTAATATTGAAGAAGTTTGGAATGCAAGATTCTAAACCGGTATGTACTCCTATGGTTAAAGGTTGCAAGCTAAGTAAGAATGATGATTCTTCTAAGGTTGATCAGAGAAAATATAGATCAATGATTGGAGGACTATTATATCTAACTACTACTAGACTATATATCAAGCATGTAGTTTCTCTTGTGGCAATATTTTAGGATCCTAAAGATTCACATGTTGCTACAGTGAAGAGGATATTCAAATACTAAAAGGGAACTCCGAAACATGGCTTGTGGTATCCAAAGGATGCCAATTTTTCTCTAAGTGCTTATATAGATGCAGATTGGGTAGGATGTGTTGATGACAAGAAAAGTACAAGTGGTGGTCATTCTTTCTTAGATGTAGATTGGTGTCTTGGTTGAACAAGAAGGAAGATTTAGTATCTCTATCTACTATAGAGGCAAACTAGATTACAATAGCATCTTACTGTACATAGGTGTTGTGGATGAAGAAAACCTTGAAGGATATCAGAGTTGCATATGATGGGACAATCTCTATATTTTGTGATGGTACAAGTTCCATTTTTATTTCAAATAATTCGAAGATGAAATCAAGAAAAAAAATTTCTCAATCTAGTATCACTTTTTGAGAGAGAATGTTGTAGAGAATGAAGTGAAGCTTGAGTATGTGCCTACAAAGGATCAGGTTGCTAATTTATTCACTAAGGCTCTTCCTAAGGATACCTTTAAGTATCTTCGGGAGAAGATAGGGGTTATTACTCCTTCTTTGAACTATATGCATTAGTCTAGTGGATTTAAAAATCCATCCTTTGTTTTGGACTGATGTTGGAGGCTACCTCTTAGGGGGAGTAGGAATTGTTTTGTTGGTTGTTGTTGTTATAGGGAGTTATTATTAGTATAGGTTCAAATTTTCCTTTGTTATCTATGTCAAATGATATGTGCAATGGTCACTAGTTGGTAAAGTTTGTTGTGTGATCCTAAGGGGAGTATGAAGAGCAATAAGGAGGGGAAGTGCTTATATTTGGTGTCAAAGGGAGAAAGAGATACAAAATATGTTGTCCTTTGTCATTGATGTTAAAGGGGGAGTGAATAATAATGTGAAAAAAGGAGAGTATGATCTAGGGGGGAGAAAGAAGAGAGAGTTGATACAAAGCAGTGTTTTGGTGATCAAAGTTGTCTTTTTTGTTGATGTTTTTTTGCATCATGTGATGCCATCAGTGACAAAGGGAGAGATTGTTGCAAGTATGAGTAGTTGGTTTTTTATTGATGTCAAAAATCTTGGGGGAGACTATTGCAATCTTATGTTTGTGTTTCCATTGATGAATGGTAGTGTTGACGCTTTGATTAGTTGCATTATGTTGTAATTAGTAAATGATATTGGTATCAACCTCCAGTTTTTCTTTGATAAGATTTTGTGGATGTATATTTGAATTGTAGTAGTGATGAGGAAGTGTTGAAGATGCTAAGTATGTCTTTGGTGCTTGGTTTCTAAGTTCTTTTGGGAAAATTTAAATAAGAGGAAAATAGTGTGGTGTACTAGTTTTGGTCCATATTTATTCTATCTTGAATATTTTCTTGTGTAGCTCAAATATGTTGGTTAGAGGTATTCAAAGGTTCTATATCCAAAATTTCTTGGTACGAATGATTGTGCAGAAGAAGTGTTGAATAGTGTGTGAATTGTGTTTCAGCTGTGTTTATGAGAAATGATTTTGCTCCACATTTCTTCGTAGTTTGGTTTATGGCCTTGCAGTTCTGGAAGTGTGTTGATAATGATCATATCTTCCTACAATAATTTTTTTTTATGGTTTAGTGCTTCAAAAGTTGGTTTCTTGAGTTACAAAGTATGGAAGGTTGTTTGAGTGTACTGGGTCTATACATTCTTCAGGTGAAAGTTGTTGCAAAGTAATTTATTATATTTCAGGGTGTTTGTGGAATAATCTAGATTGTATTCAAGTGTTGTGTGTGGTTCATGAGTCATCTTTGAATTTGAGGAAGCATGCACTTAAAGGTTAAATGGTGTTTACACTAGTTTGGCTAACCTTGGGTGTTTACAGTAATTATGGATTTGCTTCAGTAAATGTGGAAGAATTATGTGGTGTATATGTATGATTTGGGTTTGAGTTAAGATATGGAATGGCTCACTTTCATTACTTTCCACTGTAAGAATGCTTAGTTCCAAACTAATTTGAATTTTCATGATTAAGGTGCATAGTTGACCTTGGAGAATGTTTTCAAGGTTGAAGAAGGTATAAATAAGTGATGGGTTGATGGATAATTTTTTCATGAAGTGTATGATGTGAATTGTAGAGTTGTGAAGTGAAAATTTGTGAAGTAAAATGCAATGTTAATGAGTTATACCACTAGAAGCAGTGTGAAGAAGGTGTCTAAATATTTAGAGAGACTACAAATGTGTTGGTGATGCAATGGTGGATATTTTATGTTGCATTGAGATGGATTTATCACTGTAAGACTCTTCTTTCATCTTTTTTGTAATTTGGCAATGAGCCCTTCTTTATTTAGTGTAGTGAGCCCTCTAGCAGTGAGCTCATTATATTCAGTGTTTCAATTACTTTATATTGTGAGATAATCAACAATGTGGTTTTTCCCTTCTTGGGTTTTCCACATAAATATGGTGTTCTATTATGCATGGTGTTTTTGTGTTTTAGTCTTTTCTTATTTTCTTTCATGATAAATAATTCTTATAGATTAAGGGTTAATTTAATTGATGTGGATTTGAATGTTTATGAGGGTTTGAAGTTTTAATGTAAAATTGATTCACCTACCCCTATCAGTTGTCTTGTGTGCATTCAACAAGAAGATGCATATTATTTTTCACTAAAGGTAGAAGAGATATTGAACAAGAAATTGGAAATAAAGAAAAAAGGAATAGGTAGCTCGTATGGGGATGAACATGAAGGAAAAAATTAGAATAATTAGAATAATTAGGATTATAACAACAAATATCATAACAATTATTATTCATACCATCCCTATGATCAAAATTTTACAAGAAGAGGAAAATCAGGTAGATGTTTTGGAAGAGGAGGCTTTTATGGAAACTATTACCCATGTGGAGAAGAGAGACATCAAGCAAAAAAATTCCCTCATAATCACGAAAGAACAAATAGGAGGACTAAAATTAATGCCAGAGCAGAAAAAATGAATGAGGAACATGTAAATTCATCACACTCCAAAGAAGAAAAAAAAGAGAATCATTGGTGACTAGGAGAGCCTTGGTGAATGAGAGAAAAGAACCTGATCAAAGAAAAAGATTGTTTTGAAGAAGATGTAATTTTGGAGGTAAAGTATGTAGTGTGACTATTGATGGTGGTAGTACTTGTGGAGCATTTTTTCTATAAGTGTTTATTTCACTTTGTTTCATTATTTTGGCCTCGACACCCTCATCTCTTTCAATTCACATTTTTTTCCTACCACTTGTCACATCAATGCATGTTTCTGGAGATCGTGGAAGGTTTATGGAAAAAAGGTGCCCAATTGCACCATGTGGTGGTCGTGCTACCTTTTTGTGCTTTGCTTTATCTTCAGGAATGAAGCTATACACGTGGTTCCCCCATGGGTGTTTTCCTCCAAACTACTCTCCCACTTTTTGAATAATTCCTTCCTAATTTCCACATTACCCATCTTTTGTTAGGGAGTTCTCTTCACTATCAGAGCAATATTTTCACACTTGTTATTGGGTGGCAGTGCTTTCTATTTCCTCTGCCACTACTAGAGTTGGCCTCTTTTGACATCACCATTATTTCCTACATTAGATTAGATAAGATAGAGGCAATCATTTAAGGTTGTATCTTCCTTTTGACAAGGAGACCTACATGAAGCTTCATGGAGATTTGAGTCATCGAGATGTTACACCCGTTGTCATTATAGAAGCAACTCAATTTTATTATCACATCAAATCCAATTTTTTATCAAATTTTGAGGTTCTCTAGTGGTGACACCTCTTAGGGTTTTTAGCTTTCATGACAGAGAGTTCTTAGTGTTTGTGTGCTTCTCGTTTCTTATAAAAGCAAAATTTCCTAGAGGGAATGGGTAGAGATCAATAAAATAGATAGATAGATAGATTATTAGTAGCAGTAGAATATGATATAGAAGATTTATTGTAGAGATTTAATCACTCTTTTGTAATTGATGTCAAGAAAATTATTCAGTTCTATTATCTAACCTTAGCATTTTTATTATTCAAAAATATCAAGAAAAAAGTTGTATCAGATTGTGCTCATGTGGCATTTTTTAATGTTTTATTCTAAATTTCATATATATCAAAATTCTTTGTGTTTTCATTATTTCTATATATAAATCTTGATTATCAATTTTCAATTATTAAGTTTCTATGATCTCCAAACCTTAGCTTTCAGGAATTGAATGATGTTTCGATACTCTCTCAGTCTCTTGTTAATGTTTCTTCTAGTTTCATAATATGCTATTAAGTGGAATAGCTCTATAAGAATCTAAAGTATCCTTTTTTAATTTGGGTATCCTTTTTCTATTTGAACCTTAATGGGTGCTTCCCACGAGAGGATTTGAATGTCTACTTTGTGCTTACATCACCCTTAGTTGTCCATTATCCTTCCAACAATTAAGGGTTTGTGGCATTCTGTGTTCACTTTATCAAAAACTAAAGTTGTTAAGGGTCTTTGAAATGTTGTAAAACCTTTAGTGCATCACCACATTTAGTTTACTTTCTACATATCCTTCTCCCTTTTCCCAATACCCAAAGAAGATCTAACTTTCTTTAAAAATCCTAGAGTTTATTTATTAAGGTGCAAGCTGGTCCTCAACTCGTTGAATTTCCCATAAGGCTATTCGAGAGAAGTGCAAGCTTTTAAGATCAATAGAGTATTATCTACCCCTCCAGACAACTGAACTCTATAAATTAGAATACCAATTTACCTGATCCATAAGGGTTTATTTCTTATGGCTCTCCAAGGAGCTTATAGAATTTTTTAACCTGGGAGAATGACAGTCTACTAAGTCTACCCACCCCTCCAAATGTGTGGACCACCATCCCTTCCAATTACCTCAAGGAAATCCTGAAGTTTAGTAGGGAGGATTTTAAAATACCATCCAAAAACCTCCAGGACATAGCAAAGGTTTGTAGGGTTCATAAAATTGAAGAGGAAAATACCGCCCTTGGACTATTAGCTATATCCTTTAAAGAAAAGGCTCAAGATTGGTACAAATCCTTAGCTTCCAATACCATATGCTCTTTGAATAACCTCAGAGCTAATATTTTTTATTATTTTTCAGAGAGGGGAGATTGTTAATCCCTATTGCAGCAATTGATCATAATCAAGATAGCTTCATAGGAAGCCATGGCAGACTCCAACACTTGGTTCCACAAAACATGGCAAAGGATTTCCATGACACCCAGACCTCTGGTATCCATGGCATTCATGTTCTATCTGAAGGCCTTCAATTTAGATATCATGGTCATGGTACAATCACTTGGAGGTGATACCTTGCCTAATGCATGTGAATTAGTTGTGAGAGAAGAGAACAATTTGATAAACATCAGGAAGCTCCCACCATGACCACCAATGTCGATGTTCATAGAGATCTCTAATAGAACCCAAGAGGAGGTGTCTCCCAACATCCCTGCTTCACTCCCTTGTAGATCAGCTACACCACCACCTTTGATGTATGTGTATCTGAATACACAACCAAGCGTGTTGGGATCTTCTTCATTGGCTTCATATGTCAATGACATGAAGAATTTAATAAGTACTATTTCAAATGAGCTCGTCATTATTTGGTATTAGTAGAAAACACCTCCAAAGCCCCCCACACAAAATTATCAAGGAGGTAGACCACCTTTCTAGCACAATACATACCAAGGAGCTCCAAGAGTGGGTAGTCAGCTACAGGCATCAGGTTAGATGGTCTCAGTAACCACTCCATTGTAGATGATCAAAACTAGCACAAGCATGGACTTGATTCTAAATTTGTAGGAAAAAACAACCTAGTGGAAGATAGAAAAACATGGTTTGTTCCCTACAATGACACTCATATGGCCCAAAATTATCCATGAGGAAATCTTCAAAAAAATATAGCAAAACAAAGAAGTCAAGGCATTCCTTCAGATAACAAAATTCATTAGTCCCTCAAGAATAATTAAGCTAGATTTTGTTCTCAGATGTAGGGGATGTCCTTAGAGAAAGAAATGGATATATCCCCTGATCAAGCATTGTTTTCTTAAATGGACGGAGAAGACTCAGTGTTTACAAATGAAGTCACAACCACAAGAACACCTTAGGTATAGGTAGACTATAAAACTAGATCAAAGAGAAGGTTTACCAGAGAATATGTGACACATGTACTGATCTAGGAGGATCTAGAAGACCTCAAAAATTCATAATCTAAGAATCCAACGAAACTATTTCCATGTCGAAGTGCTCAGAAAACTAGACCCAAAGCAACTTGAATGGGCGAAAAAGGAGCTTGTACACCAAAGTTATGGTGAGTCAAAGTTGGGGTCAAATCAAGTATAGAGGCCAATTAGAAAGGGAAAAAAATATTGTTCCAAAAATGGTCAAAGGTGGCATCACGTCGAAGAGCTCATTGCCACGGTTCCAAGAATGCTCGTTTCATCAAAGATGGAGCTCATATGACAAAGATATGGCCAACCAAAGTTGAAGGTTGAATGGATGTTGACATGGAAAGTGCAGGTGATGTGGCAAAAATGTGGATCCCCCTCACTAAATTCACATACCACCACTACACCATGCTTTATTTTTGAGAAATAAAGAGGTGGAGGTTTATTTTATTTCAGAAAATCCATTTTATGGGATTCCAAGCAGATTTTGTGGGATTTAAAGGCAACATATTAAAACCAAATATCCTAAAAATTAAAAAATTAAACCCTTTAAAACAATAATGAATAATCATGAATCTCCTAAGTTTAAATAATTTAACCCCCAAATAAAAGTAGAAAATCTAAAATTAAAATACTAACCCCTATAAATAAGGGCCTAATCCTTTAGAATATTAAAGCCTATTTACATAATATAATTAAAAGGCTTAGACATTTTTAAAAGATTATCTAAGGAGATAATTAAGGGATTTAAGGATATCAAAATATTTTTTTAAAGGGGTATTTAATATGGTTCATGATTCTAAGCCATAATTTAAAGATTTTTTATCTCAAAATTGGAGATATGGGCAATACGGGAAAAATATTATTGTTAACCTATAATTGGCATGTAAAGGTGCATAAAAAGGGGCTTTTTATCTTGTAAAGGAAATCAATTCTTTTGGGAGGTAATTATGCATGTGAAGTATTTTTTGGAGATTGATGTAACAAAGAGACTTTGTATTTTGTATTCCTTCAAGTAAAGGAGAGTGTGAAGAGTCTTATAGTGTTGAGAAAGACTGTGAGGGGAATTATAATGCAGGTCTAAAGCTTGGATGATGTAAAAAGGCATTTAACAACTTGGTGTTATTAATAAAGTAGTCCAACATTGATAAGCATACTCAGAGATGTAGCTCATTTTGAGCCAACTTCGTTATCAAGCTCGTGATCTATCTCCTTCTTTTGCTGTCTTATAATTCTCTTTCATTCCTTTCAGTATTTGATTCCTTTTGAGTTCTAATTATGACATTTACGTAATTAGTGAAAGTCATTAAATTATGTTAAGGAGTAAGTGAGATTAATTTCTATAATTTCAAAGGTTAAATAAACATAACCACACAATTTTGTTTGTGATCAAGATAAAATATGTAAGTAGGAGTAAACTGCAAATTATTTATACCCCTTTAGTCACAGATCAAGTTTGGTATTAGAGCAGTTTAATAAGAAAAATTGCAAGTGGTGGGTGTTAACCAGGCTAAAATTAAAGCAAGGAGAAGGTACACTTGAAGAGTTTAATCCAAAGATTAGATCATTGTGAGTTACTCGAAGACAAGCCAAGGAGCAATCAAAAGAAGGAAAAGCTTCTAGTCCTCAAATATTTGAGAAGAACAAAGAACTATTTCACAAAGCATTTGTGGATATGAAGATGATAGTGGAAGAATTGTACAAAGACTATCAAAAGAAAAAGGAGAGGAAAAACAAAAAGGAGGAAGGTGAATCCTCTTTGAAAGACAAAAAAGGAAAAGGATTAGGAGGCAGTAGTGACCCTCCTGAACCTCCATCCCTATCTTCTTCATCTTCATCTTCTTCTTCCTCTTCATCTTCATCTAAGACAATATGGTAAAATTATTTCTTCTTGGTTTGAGTTTATTGCTACACTTAAGAAATAGTTTTATCCATTAGGTCACATGAAAAAAGCTAGTAATGAATGTAGAAGTTGAGAAAGCAAACTTCATAGACCTTGAAGATCACCTGCATGCAAATAACTTGTCACAGACAGAAGAGATAGAGACAAAAAAGCAAGGGTGCTCTGAAAGCTGAAAATGTATTAATCAGAGAGAGATAAAATAGAATGATCAATCCCTATAAAAGGAGATTGTGTAACTCTAAAGAAACCCTAATAGGTAGAAATTTAATAATTAATATAATTATTAAATGTTACAATATGCAAACTAAAGTGAAATCTTAAGAGAGGAATAAAGGTAACTTAATTAACATAATTAAGTTAAAACCTTTATTGTAACACCCCCCCTTAAGATGAGCAAAAGTGCAGCTACAAACATGTGCAAGAAAACAAAGATTACTACAATGCATGAAAGAAAAAAAGGGTCCCGACAACTAGGCCTGATGAGGTACTTGAATACAACCAAATCTCTATAAAGTGGAGAAATAGAGAAAACCTCATGGGAAAAACTCTTCTCCTAAAAGAGATGCAAAAGACATAAAGAACATCACTAAAGTAGAAGAAGTTGCAAACAACTATCAAAAGATGGCTGTTATGGTGTTGAAGAACCTCCTCTGAAGATAGGATGATTAGGATCAAGAAGACAACAATCTCCATGAGTGCCCCCAACGACACTACTCGAATCAGATGGAAAACAAAGGAAAACACCTGGAATGAAGATACAGATGGCACAAGTACCAATAGTCTGAAGAACACCGATCAACTGAGGATGGAAGATTCCTTCCAAGGTGAGACCAAGGAAGTATTAGCATGAACAGTATAATACCCCCCATAATGCTGAATGGAAGAGCCTGATAGATCCGCTAAAATGTTGTGTAACACTCTGTAGTGCATGAAGGAGAAGAAACAACATCTGAAAGTGCACAAAAAGCACTTGTAACTGAAAAAGTGGTATGCAAAACAAAGCACACATGCATGAGGTTGGAATCATATGGATCCATTGTCGCCGTCGAGGGACACTCACCGGATAAAGGTGTGATGGAAAAAACAAAGGTACTACACAACCCCCCCATGGCACTTTATAATACAGTGCGAGTACAAAATATGGCACAACCTTATGTGCAAAATCCCCAAAATACATGTAAAATAGTGTGGCACTTTATCTTAGTGCATTTACATAGAAAATATTGCTTACAAACGATGCTCAAAATGCCCACAAAGGACAAAAGATTGGAAATACATGAAGAGCAACCAAAAATGAAGCAACCCATGGAAACGAGAAGTTCCAAAGAGCTAATATGTCCAAGTAATTCACTAGAGTGTGAAAACACAAAAAAATGAATAAAATATACCTAGAGTGAAATCTGGAAAAATTGCATGGATGGAACTAAAGAGATCTGAAAGATGGTTCCAACGCCACTGAGATTGCAAAAAACCAAGAAATGGGTCAAAAGTTATGAGCTCTGGACTGAAAAAACTCCTCTAACTTCAATAGGTTGTAGAGTACACCAGCAGCAAAAAACAAGCAATGATACCCACACCACTAGAAAGTTGACAGAACCAACTTTCCAACAATATCTCATTTTCCAAAAAATGATATCATATGCCCTAGTTAAAGCCTCTGGAAGAAAAGAGCTGCAAAGGGGAAAAAACCAGTGATGGATGAAATTTGATGGTCATACGACCGTCGCAGAAAAAATCCGGGACTAAATTTGATGGCCAAATGGCTATCGGCGGATTTGCACAACTTGACTTATTGAAAAATTTGTTTTTTTAAATAATAAAAAAATTACAATCTATATTTTGTGTTAAAAATATTAAAACTTTAATTTTTGGTAAAAAAATCATAAAAAGCTACTGTAAAGTTATAAAATTCACCAACGGCAAGATTGTTTACCGTTGGTGGCTGGATAGCACGTCATGAGTACATGGGTGCCTACGTGCCCACGCATTACAAAGTAATTCCTCAGACTTAGCCCGCAAAAAGGCTTTTAAAACCTTTTTTTTGTTTTTTTATTAGAAAACCAAAAACAATTTTACAATTATATAAAAAAAATTTAAAATTTTTTGACAAAAAAATAAAAAAAATTACCAGCCTAATTTTTTTTCACAATTTGCGTGTAGACGGTGTACAAGGCTGTACAAGCAAAAAAAATTGTCTCAAAGGTCAACTGCTCGGATTTTGACAATTTGTTATGCATTTTTAAGGTTTTTGGCCACTCCAGACGCAACGGTGAGGTCCGTTTAGGCTGAAAATGCTTCAAAAATGTAGGTACCCTCTAGATCTTAGAAAAAAGGCACCGACATAAACCCTTGCAGATCTGAGCCCGTGAGTCCAATAAAACTCTGATAAAAATGGGTATACCCTAGATCAAAAAAGGAAAACCCCAAACCCTTGAAGCTCCAAAAAATCCTTCAAAACACAAACAGGAAGCAACAGGTCTAGAGCTCTGATACCATGTAGAAGTTGAGAAAGACAACTTCACAGACCCCAAAAATCACCTACATGGAAATAACCTGTCACAAACAGAAGAGATGGAGACAAAAAAGCAAGGGTGCTCTGAAAGCTGAAAATGTATTAATTAGAGAGAGAGATATAATAGAATGATCAATCCTTATAAAAGGAGATTGTGCAACCCTAAAGAAACCCTAATAGGTAGACATTTAATAATTAATATAATTATTAAATGTCACAATATGCAAACTAAAGTGAAATATTAAGAGAGGAATAAAGGTAACTTAATTAACATAATTAAGTTAAAACCTTTACTCTAACAATGAATTAGCAATCATTAAGGAAAGAGAAATGACTAAGTGTACAAGAATATATACATGAGTTTAAGAAAAAAGCTTTAATTTTGGGCATTCCTTTATACACACAAGAAACTTTGTTGAAGTATATAGGTGGATTACATGAACATTTGAGGCATACAATACTTATGTTCAATCCAACTAACCTTGAAAAGTTAGTGTGCAAGCCATTCATCTTGAAACATGCATGAAGACTAGCCATGACTGTTTCTTAATGGAATCTAGTAAGCATAAAGGAAACAAGAAAGAGAAGAAGGAAATACAGCAGACAGCTTCCATGAAGAAAGAGGAGGAAAAGCCTTATTGCTCATACTACAAAAAGAAAGGGCATGAAGATGCAAAATGTTGGAAATTTAATCTTGATCAGAGACCAAAATGGTTCAAGGATTGAAAGGGTAAGAAAAATATTGTAGCCATCGTGCAAGACCTCGAATCAAATTCCGATGATGAAACCAAGATAACAATTGTTGGTATAAAACATACCATTCCTTTTGCTAGTACTAGTTCCCATGTTTCTTCTATAAAGAATAATGAGATCCATGTTGAAAGTAGAAGGAATGAATTGTTTCATATAAGGATTGTTGCAAAACAAAGTAAAATTGATACACTCACAGATATTAGATCACAAGTAAACCTAATCTCTAAACAAGTTGTTAATCAATTGGGATTAAAAACAATACCTCATCCTAAACCATATCCATTGGGCTGGTTTGCATGATAATGCTCGGTTACATGTGTCAAGGCAATGTAAACTCTAATTTGTAATCACATCTAAGTTTGTAGATGAGGTAGAGTTAGATGTAATTTCACTTGACATATGTGGGATGGTTTTGGGAAGTCCTCACTTGTATGATAGAAAGGCCATTTTCTACATGGAACATAAATAGGTATCATTTGTTTAAGGATGGAATTGAATTCATTATGAAAAATTATCGCACGAAGAGTGATAAATCTATTGTAAACATAGGGAATTTGAAAATAGTTGTAAATGCAAGCAATAAATTAACCCTCATGTCTGTAACAGTTAGTGAAATTAAGCATGAAAATAAATTGATTTCTAATTATGATAAGGTGTCACAGATAGCACAGTGTGAGGATCATTTTCAAGCACATTTAAGCTTTCAGCCTCAAGTGGTAAAAGGGGGTTTGAATGACTCATTTTCTAATGATGTTCTTGTCTAGGAGATTCAACAAGTTGATACATTTTCCTTCACATCAATATATTTTGTATTGTTGCTTGTTATTCTACCAATTAATTTTATGTGGATAGTGGATGCAACAATGAGTATTGATGGGTATTTATTTGATTGTATTAGCTATTCTATCTCATTATTCATCTTGTTTTGATGAGTTAGATGATCAAAATTCTAGCAGGGTGGATAGATGATACTAGGCAAGTGAGGAGACAATGGCCTCACTTAATCTCTATTTAAAAATAGACTTTTGGTGGTCCAAAAGCTTCTCAATTTGGTGGAATGATCCAAGAGGATCTAGAAGACCTCAAATTTCACAATCTAAGAATTGGAAAAACCATCGTCATGTCCAATTCCTTGGAAAACTAGACCCAACGCAACTTGAACGGGCGAAAAAAGAGCTAATATGCCAAAGTTATGGTTAGTCAAAGTTGGGGTCAAATTGAGTACAAAGGCCAATTGGAAAGGAAAAAAAAATGATTGTTCCAAAAATGGTCAAAGGTGGCATCATGCCAAAGAGATCATCACCACGGTTCAAACACTACTTGTTTTGTTGAAAATGAAGCTCATAGGGTAAAGATATGGCCAGTCAAAGTTGAAGGTTGACTGGATGCTAACGTGGCAAGTGCAGTTGATCTAGTAAAAATGTGGATCTCCCTCACTAAATTCACGTTCCACCACTACACCATCCTTTATTTTTGAGAAATAAAGTGTTGGAGCTTTATTTTATTTCAAAAAATCCATTCTATGGGATTCTAGATGGATTTTGTGGGATCCCAAGTGGATTTTATGGGATTTAAAGGCAATAGATTAAAACCAAATATCCTAAAAATTAAAAAATTAAACCCTTTAAAACAATAATGAATAAGCCTGAATCTCCTAAGTTTAAATAATTTAACCCCCAAATAAAAGTAGAAAATCTAAAATTAAAATACTAACCCCTATAAATAAGGACCTAATCCTTTAGAATATTAAATCTTGTTTACATAATATAATTAAAAGGCTTAGATATTTTTAAAAGATTATCTAAGGAGATAATTAAGGGATTTAAAGATACTAAAATATTTTTTTTAATGGAGGTTTAATATGGCTCATGATTATAAGCCATAATTTAAAGATTTTTTATCTCAAAATTGGAGATATTGGCAATACAAGAAAACTATTATTGTTAACCCATAATTGGAATGTAAAGGTGTATAAAAATGGGGCTTTTATCTTATAAAGGCAAGAAATTCTTTTGGGAGGAAATTAGCCAAAGTAATTTTTGGAGATTGATGTAACACAAAGACTGTGTATTTTGAATTCCTTCAAGTAAAGGAGAATGCGGAGAGTCTTAGGTGTTGAGAAAGACTATGAGAGGAATTGTAATGCAGGTCTAAAGCTTGGATGATGTAAAAAGGAATTTAAACTCTTGGTGACATTAATAAAGTGGTCAAGCATTGAGAAGTAGACCCGAAGACGTAGCTCATTTTGAGTGAACTCCATTATCAAGATCGTGATCTCTCTCCTTCTTTTCCTATCTTATAATTCTCTTTCATTCCTCTCAATATTTGATTCCTTTTTAGTTCTAATTATGGCATTTATGTAATTAGTGAAAGTCATTAAATTGTGTTAAGGATTAAGTTAGCTCAATTTCTATAATTTCAAAGGTTAAATAAACATAACCACACAATTTTGTTTGCGATCGGGATAAAATCTATAAGTAGGAGTAAAGTGCAAATTATTTGTACCCCTTTAATTACAAATCATGTGCCATTAACACCATTGGCTAAGAAAGCACAATGACCTCAACCACAAGTACCACAATCAAACCAAAAGCCATGGAGAAGGTTCCTGGTCCACCTATGGTAGACCAACCTTTTACTAAAGAAAAAGAAGCACCTAGATTGCTACTTTCCTATGACAGTTGAGAGAGTTTTCTAATCAAGAACATCCTAGATCCAAAGAGGTTGGAAAAAAATGAAATGATCCAACTCAAAAGTAATAAGCTCTCATGAGGCTTAATTACTCTAGAGAACCTCTTTGACTATGAAGATGCAAGAAATAGTAAATAGAGATTCACAACCAACAAAGAGGACTATGAAGACCTCAACATTGAAGATGGTAGGAATCTCAAAGTCAAAAGTAATGTACCATAGAATTATAAAGAGAAGTTGAGATCCTTATGCACTAAGTACAACAGAGTCATGGCTTGGACCTATGATGATCTCAAAGGATATGATCCTAGCATAATCCAGCACACTATTGAGTTGGTCAAAGGATCCAAGCCCATTTGATAGAAATAAAGGTTGGTCAACCCAAAGGTGAAAGTCCTAATGACACAAGAACTTATGAAGCTAATTGAGTCAAAGATCATATACGTAATTAAGCACTCCACTTGGGTGTCTAATGTGATCCCAATCTGAAATAATAATGGTGAAATTCAACTTTGTGTGGATTTTTAGGACTTGAACAAATCCTCATTAAAGGATCACTACCTTTTTCCTTTGTTGGAGTAGATCTTACAAATAGTAGCTGACTCAAAGATGTTCTCATTGCTTGATGGTTTTTTAGGCTACATTCAAGTACACGTTCAAAGGAGCAGGATCAACACAAGACAACATTCACAACTAAGTGGGGAACATTCACCTATGTGAAAATTCCCTTTGATCTCTCAAATGTTTGTGCCACCTTTCAACCTATGATGGACATCATATTTAAGTTTTTGATCAACAAAATCATCCTTATATATCTACATGACCTAACCATATTTTTGAAATCCAAGGGTGATCATTTTGATCACCTAGAAATGGTTTTCTAGAAGTTCCAATAGTTGAAGATTTCTTTAAATCCCAAAAAATGTGTATTCAAAGTACCATAAGGGAAATGGCTTGGATTTGTGGTATCCAAGGAAGGGATAGCCATTGATCCTGAAATGGTGAAGGCTATAACAAAATTATCACTACCAATTAATTAAAAGGGATTGTAGTCTATCATGGGAAATATTAACTTTGTTAGTTGATTCATC
>VDFB02018806.1:0-43519 GCA_007258455.2 Sequoia sempervirens | reverse complement strand
CCTTTTATTCTCACTTTCTTTAAAATTTTAGTGCACAAACATAAGAGACTTAGATTTTCCACCCAATTAATGAGAATTTGAAATATTTTATAATTCTTTGAGAGTTTTTACAAATACAGAGAGAAAATGAACTAAACCAATGATAATTTATAAAGAAATTCACACAAATATGTGAAGATGAGTAGAAATTTTGAATAACCAACTTCAGACTAACAAATGATGAGAAACTTTGAAGAAATTAAGACATGTCGTTTGAATTTATTAGAATCTAGATGAAATTGATTTATACTAAAGATATAACAAGCTAGATCCCTAGTAGAGTTTCCAATCTATTGGTATTTTTAATTCCCAACTAGATCCCACAAAAATCTACAAGATTGTCATTCCTAATGATCAATTATTTGAGGGGTTATCCAATGAATAGGTGAAAGCTTTGAAATAACTTTCCCTCTACACTTTGGGATCTACAAAACTTGGGAGGGTAAAATACCACATAACATGTAAAATTACCATTCCAAAAGGAATCAGGAGCTTCTCTTTGTTGAAGCCACTCTGGAATCTCTCTATTTTTTTCCATGTTTGAAGAAAATATCTATGAACCTTTAATATTCCTCTTTACTCTTCTTGGTTGATTTTATCCCTTCACATCTTACTGCCATGGAATTCACAATGAGGTTTGTATTCACCATAAATTCAAGACCTTTAATATAAACCTATCCATTTTTCCATGAATTACCAAATTTTGAAGTGGCAATATCATTAAACCCTTGCATAGCCTCAAAAAAAGGAGTTAGACTGACTTCCTAAAAAATCTGCCATAGCTCAACATTTTTCTTTAATGGAATGCAAGATAATAGCTCAAACATTTTCCTCAAACAACCCATTTTACTCTAGCCTACCTTAGAAAACACATAATGCTTTGTTTGGGAGCCAAACTTATCCATAATAGAGGAAAGAGAATAGGAGCTAAGATTGCAACAAATAAAGGAAATCATGCAATTTAAAATAGAAAATCGCAAGAGTTATTATGCCTCAGATGAGTAGTTAAATCTTCATGAGGAGAGATCCACTTGTCATAATAATTGTACCTATTGGGACTACGAATGATTATTTTTTTAACTTTTCCTTCTTCTCGATGTGTAATACTTTGTGATAGGTGAACTGATTATGTAAATATTTGAAAGTTCCCACATTTGTAAGAGATAATATCTCTGTCTTATCAGTAGTATCTACTACAAAAATTAGAAGCCTTCTCGTGTTCTTTTCAATAATGATGGCATATACATCCTTGTCAAAGTAATCATCAATCGGATGTTTCAAAACCCATCCCTTTTCAAACAATAATTCTTATATCCTTAGAAAATGTTAAAATAGTACTTTTAGAGTTGGAATAAATCTTAAATATTTGTGGAATATTATAAGACCTAAAGTCATAAATTCCCATCTTAATCTTAGACGCTCGACTTATGTCACAAATTATTGCAATTTTTGAGACTCGTATTTGTTTTGATTGTATCATTTGATATTAATTCTTAATCTTTTTGAGGGACATGAAAATATCTCCAACTTAACTAGTGAGGGAAAGAGATCCCTTCATTTTATGTTGCATCTACAAATGTGTTTCCCTCTCTATAGGTTTTTTTTATATCAAACTAAAAAAGTCCCCCAATTAAGCTTTTTGAGTCTTCCATTAAATCTCTTAATGCCCAACGAATAGCATAATATCCATTGAGAATGTTTATTATCAACTTAGAATCTCCTTCTATGACAACTTTATTATAGCCCAACTCTTTAGTTCTCTTTAGACCCCACCAAGTAGTAGTGTCTTTTGCTTCATTACTAGTGAAGAGACCTAAATTCTTAGTGTAAAATTCAATAAGATTACCCTTTTTGTATCATATAACTCCACCTAGAACCGTCTTTCCTAGGATTCCTTTTAAGAAACCATAAAAAATTGAGGTTTATCCATCCTTGATCAAGAGACATCCATTTGGTTATCCTTCTGCTTAGAATTTTGGTCCAATTAACCCTGGTTAAGTCTTTCTTGATCCACCAATTCTATTTAATTCTTAGATCTACATATAATGACATCCTTTTAGAGAACACCTAATTTATAATGTTAATATTTTTCTAAATTTATTGTTTTGTGGTCATGAAAATATTCATCTTGCTTCTCTTTTGATCTCTAAAGATTCTATTATATCTTTCTTTCCACAACCCCCATGAGATAAATGGAGGGATCTATCTCCACATATTCCATAATGATAGGGTGGTTGAAAGGACAATTTTCTAATTTTCCATAAATTCCTTGAGGGTGTAGAGAAAATCCCACTCAACCATAAGAATCCTTAGAAAGAGAGTCCAAACCTCTATAGAGAAGGAGAAGTGAAAGAATAGATATTCCATATTCTCTATATCCTCATAGCAAAGGGAACATCTACTAGTAAATTGAAAGCCTCTTCTATTAAGATTGTTAATAGTGAGAATACTTTCATGGACTGCAACCCACTAGAAAAAAAATATTTTAGGAATAAGCAAGTAGTATTACAAGCTTGAATCCAATCCAGATTAATAGGAGGAAGAATATGTTGTTCTACAATGACATAGGTATACTTGACTAAGAATTCCACAGATGAAAGTCTGCAGCAAATCCATTCGTCCTCCCTATTATAGGAGAAAACAATCTTTGATTTGTTGGCTTAAAATTTGGGAAATGAATTCCCACCCTTGTTGTCTTCCTTCCCTTAGATTCCTTCCTCCTATCAACTATTCTCCAAAATTATTCCAACATGGTCTACTACCTCCCCAGTCAATGTAATCATCCAAGTATCTCCCATTGACTTAAATTAGCCTCTCATTGATTTGAATGAGTTGATTAAAAGAGGAAAGAACATGGCCATTACTCCACACCTCCTCCCAAAACATTATCGTCCTTCCATTACCAACACACCTTCTAATCCCTTTTTTTAAAATATTCCTAGTTTTTATTAGGTTGGTTTGTATGAAAAATCCATTTGGTAAGTCAGAGGAGAACAAAAATCTTCTTGGATCAGATTTCCCATGATATTTAACTTTAAAAATTTCCACCTAGTCTTTGATACCTTCAGGGAAGTTCTATCCAATTTTAATAAGAAGAGCAATATTAAAAAAAATTAGCCTTCTTATACCAAGGGCCCCATACTTTTAGGCAAAAAAAAAAATTCCCAATTAACTAGAGCAATCCTTGATTTTTCTTTCATACCTGCCCAAAGGAAATTCCTCTAAATTTTCTCTATTTTATTTTCTATAAAAGAAGAGATATGGAATAAGGAGACATAGTAAATAGGGACAATTTTAAGAGAAGATTTAAGGATTTTAATCTCTCCAACTTGATATAGAAGCTTCCTTTTCCATCTTTCCAACTTTCCTTGAATCCTTTCAATTATGTTATTCCAATAGTTATTAGTATTTTTTTAGTAATTAAATGTATACCAAGATAAGTAGTAGGTAGAAAAATAGTTTAGAATCCTAAAATTATCATAACCCTATTCTTGAGCATCTAGTGTTACAAAGAAGGTTTTCCTTACACCAAAATATCAACTTGTTAATGTCTGATACAACTGCCAGAGTTAATAAATCCACTAGAGGTGGTTAAGACACGTCACAAACCTAAATGTTATGTTGCACAACACAAGGAGAGCAAGGGTGCACACCTTGCAACAATCCCCCCAATACAAGTGAGTGGTTTGAACCCATAACCGAGACTCTAATACCAATTGTTGCAAAGAAAATTATTGTTACACCAAAAGATCAAACTATTAATGTCTAATACAACCGCCATAGTTAATGAATCCACAAGAGGTGGTTAATCCATGTCATGAGCCCGAGTGCTACACTACACAACACAAGGAAACTAAGGGTGCACACCTTGCAAAATCTAGTCCACATTAGAAAAATAGAGCTTTCTTTTTTATATAATTGATATGTTGACTAGAAGTTGAAAAATAATCTTGAAGGATAGATTTCTAGTGAGTAGCCCCAACCACTGACACCTCTCCAAAGAGAATAGTATTGTCCACAAATTATTGGTAAGAAGTAAGAGGAAGATAAGAAAAAACTTTGACCCCTTTAAAACATCTCTGGTCAAGATTTTTTTGGATGTTTCTCCCAAGAACTTCAACAACAATAATAAACAAATAAGGAGATAGGGGTATCCTTGTCTTAACCCTCTACCACAGGAGAAATACCCTTTAGAAACCCAAAATTAATCAAGACATAGCAATACAAGGTAGTTACATAGGATTTAACATCTTACAAAATCTACCTTTAAAACCAAACTTCTCAAGAACAACTGTCATAAACGGCCAAGAGACTCTATCATAGACCTTAGAGATTTCTAGTTTAAGAACAGTACCCAGTTTCTTGATAAACTCCATAGATTGAATGTATTCATTAGTTACTAATGTTGCATCTAGAATTTTCCTACCTTTTACAAACCATTTTTGACTAGGAGATATCAATCTGCTAAGAACATCTTTTATCCAATCAACAATAAGCTTAGAAAATATTTTGTAGATTGTGTTGCATAAGCTTATTGGTCTATAATCCTACAAGGAAGAAACATCATATTTCTTAGGGATTAGCACAATAAATGTGGATTTTATTTGATTTCAAGTAATCTTCTTGATTTGAATAAATATCTGGCAACATTTAGGAGACCATTTGAGAATAATTCCCAAAAATCTTGAAAGAAAGTAGGAGTGAAATTGTCCAACCCTGGTGCTTTATAAGCTCTAAAAAGAAAAAACACTATACTTTTAAATTCTTACATCATAATAGGTTTCCCCAGCTCCTTTAGATCATGATCAAAGATTGCATTAGGGATGACCTCAAGAAGCTCATCCATCCCAAATGCAACCTGATTAGAGTTAGGTCTAGTTACTTTAAAAAAGGAAACAACGACATCTATTATATTATTTTTTGAGTCAAAACAGATTCATCTTCTTTAACCAAGGATGTTATATTATTTATTTTTATATGTTTCAAGGTAGAATAATTATTTTTTTTGTTTTTGTCTCCCCTAGTTAGCCACTAAATCCTAGATTTCTATTCCCAAAAAAATTCCTCTATCTTTGAGATCTTAATCCATTCCATATAAATCTCCCTTTCTATTTTGGTAGTCTTCTTGTCAAGTGTTTACATCAATGTTTTGGATCATACTCCATGATCCATCATCAAGATGAGAAGCAGATAGAGAGATGAATCTTGTTCACTATCTATCATTGACTATGGATTTTTTTTTTATTAATAGTCTTCTTTTTATTAATTCCATCCTCCATTCTTGTTTGTATTGCCTTCAAATTTAAAGAAACAATATTCTTTTTTATGAAAGATATTTCCAAAGGATGTCTTATTCCATAATTTTACATTCTTTTTAATCCTTCTTAATTTTTGAAAAAAATAATACATTAGAGTACCATGAAAAGGGAAATTCCACCATTTTTGAATTATATCTTTAATGTTTGGGTGATATTTCCACATAATTTCATACTTGAAATGGAAGGGGCCCCTAGCCAACACCTCCTCCCAATCCAAAAGGATAGCACGATGGTCAAGAACCATTCTTGGAAGAGAATTTAAGCTAAGCTTAGGGAGAATATCCTAGCTACTAGAGATAAAGAATCTATCTAGTTTAACTTGAATATGATTATTTCATTGTCTCATGTTAGATTAGGAAAACACAAATCCATGGAGATCAATATCCATAGGACTCTAAGAAGAAAGAAAGTCAAAAAAATCCACCATACTGCTAGAATAATCCTCTAGATGCCCCAATGTTTTAAAAGGGAATGAAGGATAATTAGCATCCCCTCCAAGGATCCTATTCTTAGAATTTCTATTTCAAATATGAGAAGGTAAGGAATCCCAAAGCTGGACTCTAGCATCCCTAGTATTCAGAGCATAGATATTGACTAGGTTCCATTTTTAAAAAGTTTTTAGATCTTCCATGACTATCAACAAATTTTTTTTACAATGGTTTTCTTTGGTACCTTTTATCCTAGAAGGGATGGGTAAGTGAAATAAGTTAGGTTCACATTCAGAGGAAGTGTCATTTTTCAACTTTAAACTAGGCACCCATTCATTTTTTAGAATAGGTACCCATTTTAAAGTGGGTACTTGTTCCAAAAAGTTTGAAACTCACAATACATATTTTTCCTTCAGATTTAGGCTTAGAAAAGGCATGGTAACCCAACCGTTAGCCTTACACTTGCAAGTACAAGATCATGGAAATGTCAAGAGAAAAAAACTTTGGCAATATGATTGTTAGGGTTTTTTTCAGAATTGTTTTATGAAATTAAAACCCATTATAGATGACAATGTATGGTTTACAAATATGTAATTATTTTTATGACTAAATTATTTTTTCTATTATTTAATTAATTTCTAAGGAAACTAGTCCATAAATTGAAATGTCAGGTTTTCATATTTTTTTAGTAACTTTTAATTTATCAATTTTCTTGTTAAAAAATTGTATGGCATCAGCCTATAAACAATTATTTACATAATAAAAAAAAATTAAAAAAATGATAACTTGTTTAGTTCAGATCATGGTGTTTGTACATGAGGTTTTAAAAAAACAACAATTAGGGCCAATAAAAAATTAATAAATAAAAAATATTTAGAAAAAATGATAAAAATATCCCCATCAATCTTCATTATAATACACATCTTTCCTCAAAAGGAATTCAAAAAATAATTTTAGTTAGGTCAAATTATGGTGTTTGCACACATGCATGGCACAGTCCTAAAAAAGTGACTTTTAAAAGTGGTTTTGATCCATGTCTATTAAAAACTATTTTGTATCACTTGGGTATTAGAATAAATTACATATTGAAAATTAGACTCAAAATACTTACTTTCATATTACTAAAATTTTTTAAGATTCAATGTTTAAGTGCTTCAAACTTTCAGTCCAACTATGAAAAAATTTAAAAATCAAGAAAAACACTTCCACTCTTTAAATATTTTGTTGCCTGAACTTCTTGCACTTACCCAATTCCAATAAGAGTAGATAATCCTCCAACACTCCTTTAGCAACACTGACACAATAGTCCGAAAGAGGCCAAGTTTTTCAATAATTTGGTCAAAAGAGGATTGATGCATTTTCATTACTTGGATAAGAAAAATTTCCACTTTCTAATCAACAATACAACATTTAACAAGATGTTGTTTAAAAGGGTCATTCATCCCTTTGATGTTCCAAGACATTATCTTCATAGCTAGAAAGGGGGAAGTTAATATCAACTTTGATATTGAAAAAAGGAGGCTTAGACCCCAAACTTTCAATTTTTTTTTCTTTTTCCTCGAGAGGTAATCTAGAGTTTTTTGTTTGCCTAAAGCCACATCCATAGTAGCATCCCATGCACCAATTTCCCTTCGAGAGGGTCTCCTAGGTTTTTTTGTCTCCCCCACATCTTCTCTTTTCTTCTTTTTTGTTTTTCGTTAACTTGAGTCCACTCCTCATCCAAAACACCTTTTGACAATTGCATAGGAAGAGAAGGAGCCTCATTAACTTCAAATCCTAACAATTCCAGGGAGTCAAAAAAATCATTGCTTTTGCCCCCAACAACCCTATAAAGGTTGTCTCCTTTATTTTGAAACCTTCTTCTCCATCTTATTGTGATCTTCTTTAGACTCTATTTAGATTTCACCATCTTCAAGGACCCCATTGGTGTTTGAAGAGAGGGAGTTTGAGTTAACAACCCTAGGCATGTCAGATCTTAATTACTTTGATCTATTTCTTCTTTTTGAATTTTATTGTCCTAGTTTTTTCCATCGCTATTCCTTCCAACATACTCTTGCAAGGACTTTGTTAATAATTTTGTACCCTATTTTTGTTCAAACCTTCCATTTCTCCTTCGTTAGATTTCAACCTTTCCTTCCCTTTCTATTTAGTTATTTCTACGATATGATCTCTTTCCCTAATTCTTTATTACTGCCATCTTTCTCAAGAGGTGGTGTCACCCAATCATCCTTCTATTGAGCCATCATTTTGTTTTATCCTAGTACTAATTTTTGCATGAATCGCTTAAGTGGCCAAACTTTCTATAGATTTGGCAAAAGAAACCTGCATTTTCATATTCTAGTGTTTGGTTTCATACCTCAAACCTTGACTTCAAGGAGATGGGGAAAGGTAAAACCTTGATAACTATGATATTAACACATATCCTAGAAAATCACAATCTCAACATTTTTGAGTTACTTTATCAATTGCAAGTAGGTCGCCAAAAGAGTTGGTGATACCTTGGAAGATTTTATTATTATAGAACTCTAAGGGGAGTCTCAAAAGATAGACCTAGGTAGGGGCTATTTCTCCTAGATCTGTCAAAGGATTGAAACCATGCATCTATTTGCACAATGATAAATAATTCTTAAAATTATTATCATATGCCCATGGACCACAAGTAAGAACCTTTATCAAATATTCTTGATTCATAAAACTAAAGAGAAACAAACCATTTTCCATTGCACTTATATCAATGGATCCATTAAGCTTCCAAACCTTAAGGGGCCATTTCCTAACTTGATCTATGTTAGGGTGAAAATAAATAAACTTACCTATAGGAGAGATTTGAATATTTGTAATCATTAATAAGCTCATCGAGAACATACATATCAAGACCTTCTACCGAGTACATAACCTCTAAAGGATCATAGAACCTTGGAAAGTCTAGTTTTGGGGTTCTGTCACCTACCATCTTATCCACAAAGGATACTAGATCTTATTATATGAAGAAGGAATCTAGTCCAAAGAGAGGGGACATTGGAGCCTTTTCCACACCCTGATCAAAAACCCTCGACGAAGAGGAAGCCTTACTTTCTTTGTCTCCTTCTTTAGTTTCCTCAAAAACAACCTTTCCACCTTTCTTTACTAACAAATTTGTTTCTTTAGCATATGGGAGAGCTTATTAGGCCCCCCACTTGACTATTCAATAGCCAAGAACCTCAAAAGACTTAAAAAGAAATTAAAAGTAGCAAAGTGCAAGAAAGTTGCAAAGCTTTAATGCTTGACCCAAAAAGTGTCTTGTATTGTTGCCTTTCATTAGACCAACTATTTTTTTTCCCACTAACTAATTCTACATGAGATATTGCAATGATTGAACAAGGATGGTCCTATGGGATTTTGTTCCTATACGATCTTTCAACTTTCCAATTAACTCCTTAAGTTCTTTTCTATTATTTTCAATTTTCCCTTATATGTTTTATTGTGTTCATGGAGGATGATGAGGAGTTATAGGAGGTTTTTTTTGTGATTATTCTTCAAGAGGTTTTTCATGAAGAGGTGAATTGGAATTTTAAAGATTTGGGGGTGAATTATTAACTCCTAAAATTAAATAAAATTTAATTAAAAACTAATTCAATCTACCTATTTAATATAAATTTGACACTAAAAATCTAATAATACTTACTCCTTTGACCTCCTTGATATCTATATGACATTTTGGTGAAGATTTGGCAAAGTTTTTGGTGCAAAATCCATTCTACAATAATACAAGCATGCTTGGAAGAGTTTGTAGGCTATGGAATGAAAGTGAAAATGCAGAATGAAAGTAGTTTTTTGTTTTTATTCTTTATATTAGCTATAATACAAGTGTGATATAATGCACTCGCATTATAGTGAGCATGGGGTGAAAAAGTGGGGTGGCCACCTTTTGGTCCCCTATCTTTTTTCTCATGCCCATTTATTATATGATATATAACATCACTTTACTATAATTAATTTTATTCATGACCACCACAACCTTTTATTTTTTATTTTTTATACAGTATTTATATTTTAATATATACTCTTCAAAATAAATCACTCTTATTTGATAAATTTTGTACCTGGAAGTGATTTAGAGTAACTCAAAATATCTTGTTTGATCTCTTCTACAAAATTATGTAGCAAGAGTTAACCTACACCTTTAAATTTAACCATAAAATTCTCTTTAGGTATAAAGGTTCTCCCAATGATGAATGTTAGACATTTCTTTATAATATTAAATTCTACTTTGAAAAGAGGGATGCATAAAATCCTAATAACAATCTTGATCTCCCAATACTTGACTTTTCATAAGATTATTTTCTCTCATGAAATTATATTACATCAATGTATAAATTAATAAATTTAATCCTATTGGAAACATGGTTAGAAAATTGATCATAGTATTTGTTGAAGTCTCTTATGAAGTCAAAATTATTATTAATTGAGGAGGAACTACATAAAATTTATTGTTTAAGTCATGAGAAAAGATATTAAATTAATCCATTCTAATGTTTGGAACTCTCATAATTGTTGGCAATAGGTGTTGTCATTGATTTCAACCTGATATGTTTTGTCATTGATGTCAAATATATTTGTTGAAGCTTGTATATATGCTTTGGAGATAGTGATATAGGTAGTGCAAGTCAACAATGCAGTATGAGGAAGAATGGTGTTCAACCTGATATCTATGTGTGATGTGGAGGTGGGTACATTTTTTTCAATTCCAAAATTCCTGCTTTGATATCATTTATGTTTGGTGTACTACACATGGAGATAAGGTTTAGAATTTTTGTTAAGCCATTCACAATGTATACTCTAAGATAGAGTCATGGTATTTCGATCCACATCCTTCCACGGAACAATATTTTTTCTTATGGTTCAAATGATAAGATGTTTTAGATGTGAAGGTTTTATATCCAAGAATTCAAGTCATTACACCTTCTACAGAGGAAGTTATAAGTGACAAAGTTCTAGTCTATGCTCTAGAAAAGTAAAGTGTTGATGAAGGAATGTTGGAATGCTCTACATTCCTCTGGAAGTGAAGTTTTTTCCTTGCGGTTTCATTGCAATGTTTACTAATGTTCAATAAACACTATATTACTATATTATGTTTTTTGGTGATCCACAAGTGTAGTTTTCAAAGGACAATGTAGTACAGTTGGTTCTAAATGCTTAATATTAATTATTCCATAAAACATATGTTTCTCTTCTTGCACTAGCACGTAATGATCAAACACTTTAGAAGATAGTTGAAGAAGTATTGTGCATAGTCTACAATGCTCACATTTGGTTTCTCCCTAATGGTGTAATGTTGAGAAACTAGCAATTTTGGCAGTGTTGTCATTGTTTGGGTCGATAGTCTTGTTTCCTTCTTCTACGATTGATCTTGATTAATTATTTTTTCTTTGTAGGATGTGTTGTGATTCTTTTTTGTCATGTTATGTTGTGTGTTGATCTGCAACTCATTTTCTCTTCAACATATATGATTGGAGCTGACCTATGTAATATCATACATTTCATTTAAAGGTCATCTTGGAGCCAACCAAAGTGGGGCTTTGATTTTTTGCAGAAGGTATTCATAGAAGAATAAATTCATTTGTGAAAGTAACTAAGTATAGAGAATTGAGGTTAAGCAGTATGTTGAATATGAAGTGTGTGAAGTCAGTATGATGGTGTGATTATGTGAAAAAGGGATTGCAACATCAACATATGTTGAATGCTTCTTTATAGAAATCCATGTTCATGTAACTTTAATTATAATTTTAATGTATCCTACTCTAAGATAGTGAGTCTCAATAGGTCCTTGTATCTTTCCCTAAGGTTGTGTGCCTTAGTCTGCAAGTCCTTAGGAAGTAATCCTTAAACAACATTGTAAGTTTTGCAAGTAGTGAGCTTCATATATTGTGAGTTAACTCTCACCATGGTTTTTCCCTCATTGGTTTTCCACATAAAAATCTTGGTGTCCTTGTGTGGTGCATGTTTTCATTTCTTCTCTTCTTTCAATTAATATGATTTGATGTTTAATCTACAAAATGAAATTGTTTAAGTTTTAGTATATGTTGATTCATCCCCCCTCCTCAGCATTTCGGTGTGTTCAACAATAATACAATGGTCGTATGTTTATTAATATTGAAATTATCTATAAATAAATTAATGAAGATTAAATAATTAATTTTTAAGATGTCACTATTTTTCATGTAATTTATATTTAAGATTATTAACCTATATTTAAGATTAAATATATTCATGATCTTATTTCATTATTGTATTTCTTCATAAATTTTACTATAAGAATAATAATATTCTTCATATTCACATTTATTTGAAAAAAATATATTTTAATTTCTCTTTTAACTCATTATTATAATATAAATAAATAACAAATAAATGTAATTGAAAATAACCACTCCCACTAAAACTAACATACTCACAAATTACTAGAAACAATTAAATTAAACTATAAGGAATTTCCAAATCCTTTGAACTACTTTGCAGCATGTGAGTCAAAATTTAGGCTAGGAATATGTGATCCCTCAACCTACTTAGACCATTTGCAAAGTTAGTTTGTATGGCAAGGTTAATTGGGTAGGGTGTAGCAGCATAGTAATGAGAAGACTTAGGAATTTCTTTTTAACTATGGGTTTAAATTAAAAGAATGTATTTGTTTACGATATTTTATTTATAAATTAGAAAAGTTAAAAAAAATTAATGTATAGGTCATATAAAGAAAATGTTTGAAATATTTTAATTTAATATTGAAAAGTCTAATTAAATAGACTATAGATATAAAGAGAAAGTCAAAAAA
The DNA here is from genome assembly GCA_007258455.2 of Sequoia sempervirens. NCBI lineage: Eukaryota > Viridiplantae > Streptophyta > Pinopsida > Cupressales > Cupressaceae > Sequoia > Sequoia sempervirens. The sequence continues at coordinate 30,926 of VDFB02018806.1, read as the reverse complement.
TATATATAAAGAATTAAAAGGAAACATAATAGTTAAAAGATTAAAAAAAAAATAGCATCACTATTTGTTGTACAATTGTAGAAGCTACAACACAATTAATATTGACTGTAAAAAACTAATGAGTGGAGAAAAGATAACTTTTTGAAAAACTATATATTATAATTAAAAAATTAATAAAACTAATTCTTTAAAATTTTGGTACATTATAATTGGTATAATGATAAGTTTTCTTACTAGTTATAGATTCAAAAAAACCTTTTAACTAATCCAAAAATTTAAAGCATTTAATTGTTAAAAAAAGTTAGAAGTATCAACTATAAATGAGGCCATGTCTTATGTGGAGAATGAAAGGCCATCAATCTCAATAAAATTGTCAATAAAAATAAGATAATTAACAATGACAACAATGAGTGAAGTGTAATGGAATGAGTGAGTGTGTTAACAAAAACTCTTATCTTTTACTTTAAATTTGACAGTAATTTACAAATGAAAATATTAATATTTAAAAATAAACATAATAATTTCAAAATAACTCAATATTTTAGATAGATGTATTTAAGATATCTATAAATTAATAATTTACTATTATTACATATGAATGTAAAATTGTTGCTAACAATTTAATTATTAAATTATTAAAATTTGATGTTCTTTATTAAAAAAAATAGAAATTGTTTGATGTTCAAGTAAAATGGTATTGATCAAGCAAAGATCAAAGAGCAACAATGTTCATGAGGATAATATCATGGAATGTCAGCGGCATAAATGCCCCTAAAAAAAGGGCCCAAATCAAGCATCAATTGGATGCTTGTGGGGTAGATATAGTTGTTCTACAAGAAACTAAGACTTCTAAATAGACCTTTCAATCTATTATCAAGAATTGGAGCAAATGGAAAGCTTGTCACTCGCCATCTGAGGGTGCTTCTGGAGGTTTGATAACTCTTTGGAATACAAAAATAGTTAGAATTAGCAATGTTTCTCATGATCATAACTAGAAGCTAATTTTGGTTAATCATTTTGATTTAACTTTTTGATTGTTGAATGTTTATGGGCCTAATAGTACAATAGGTAAGAAGTTGTTGTGGGACATTCTGAAACAAAAATTGGATGAGTTGGGTAATGACAAAGTTGTTCTTTCAAGGTATTTTAATGCAATTACAAATCTATCAGCGAAGAAAGGTGGAATATGCCCTAAAAAAAAAGGCATGGAGGACTTTGTTGCTTTCATACAAGATAACACTCTAGTGGACATAAAACCACAAAATGGCGGGTTTACTTGGACAAACAAAAGGAAAAATTTTCTTCAAATTGCAGTAAGGTTAGATAGGTTTTTAACCTCTCCAAATTGGGTCTTAAGTGATTTTGAATTGACATCAAAAAAATTTCCTTTAGCTGCCTCAGATCATATTGCTATTTCAGTTGATTTGATGGCAAAAAAGGTAAAGCCAAAGTTTCATTCCTCCTTTAAGTTTGAGGAAATGTGGTTTAGACATCTTGAGCTTATCAATTTGTTAAAACATTGGTGGTTGAATGCATCCTTTTGTTTTGGTTCTAGAATGTTTCAGTTGAGTAAGAAGTTGGATTATATTAAGCAACAATTAAAAATTTGGAATCAGCAAGTGTTTAAGAATATTTTTGTGTAGAAAGATTTGGTATATAAAAGATCAGCAACGGTAAATGAAAGCATTATTGCTAATGGTCTAGATAGTGTTTTATTTGAAGAACATAGTAACTTGCAAGCAGAATGGAAGGAATTGATATTGAGAGAGGAAGTTTATTGGAGACAAAAATCAAGAGAATTGTGGCTAAAAGATGGTGATAGGAATGCAAAATTCTTTCACATCTCAGCTCAAATCAAAAAAGAAAAAAACACTATCTTTTCAATTCAAGATAGTGTTTCTGGAGTCCTACTTACAAATGAGGAAGAGATTCAGAATGAAGGTGTCAATTTTTTCTCATCCTTGCTAGCTATTAAAATTAATGACAATTCATATTTTGTGAGGGAAAGAGAAGAGCTACTCCAGAATATACCATCTCTAGTTTCTCAAGAAGATAATGCTAGATTTCTTGCTCCTTTTTCTCTCAAGGAAGTAAAAGAGGTGGTATTTTCCATATCTCCTGACAAAGCTTTTGGATCTAATGGTTTCACTATCATCTTCTTCCAAAAATTTTGGGATTTTATTGGGTTTGATATTTTAAATGCTTTGGAGGAGTCACGAAAATCAGGGGGGTATGTTGAAAAAGTTCAATGCCACTAATATTGCTATCATTCCAAAAATAACTTCTCCATGTACTTTCTCTGACTTCCAAATTTATTTCACTTTGTAACACAATATATGAAAATTTTACTAAGGAAATTTATCTCTGATTACATCCTATTGTATCTGCAATTATTTCAGAGGAACAAGGTGGTTTTGTTCTGAGCAGAGAAACAATAGAAGGTACAATTGTTGCTCATGAAGTATTGCACTCCATTGCTATAAACAAAATTTATTCCATGATTATAAAGCTTGATATGCAGAAAGCATATGACAGGGTTGATTGGTCTTTCTTGAATTAAGTGCTTTTGAAGTTTGGCTTTTCTCCTAAGTGGTGCAAGCACGGGTAATGTCATGTTTATTGGGTGCAAAGTTTTATGTGTTGATAAATGGGGCAGCATTTGGTTTTTTTAGATCTACTCAAGGGGTTCGACAAGGTGACCCATTGTCTCCTTTTTTGTTTATCATCTTGGCAGAAGCTTTGAGCATAACATTTCAAATAGCTCACAAAGAAGGTATTATTCAGGGAGTTTGTATACCAAACACAATCATATCAGTAACTCATTCTCTTTTTGCTGATGATACTTTTCTTTTTGGAAAGCTATCATCTCAGAAGCTTTGCAAATTAAGTTAGTATTGGATAAGTATACAAGAGCATCGGGCCAAAAATTAAATGAAGGAAACTAAAAAATATATGTGTTCAATACAAACTCTACAATTGAAAATCGTATTGTGAAGTTATTTGGATTTCAACATGCAAAGTTTCCTTGCAAATATCTTGGTATTCCCTTTTTTACAGGTCAAAATAAGATCTCTTATTGGAAAAAGATCATTCAAAGTATACAAGCTATAATTTTATCTTGGAAAGGGAGATGGTTATCTTTAGTAGGTATTATTGTTTTGATTAAAACTGTGTTATCTACAATTCCAAATTATTATATGGCAGTTTTAAAAGCTCCAAAGTCCACAATTCTTTAAATTCAAAAGATGATTAGAAATTTTTTATGGTTTGGTAATTTGGACAGTAAAAGAAAATCCCTTTGATATCACTAGAAACCATGTGCTTGGAGAAGTTAAAAGGGGGAGCAGGGCTCCATAATTTGATTGAAAGAAACTTGGCATTAGGAGCTAAAATGGTTTGGCGCATTTATACAAAGCCATTCCTAAAATGGTGTTGCCTTATGCAGCATAAGTATTTGGATAATCTAGATCCTTCAAGAATATTTACTGTGTCAAATCCACCTTCAGGGTTAGCAATGTGGAATTTTTTAGTCTCATGTAGAAAAATCATCTTACCTCATCTAACATGGGAGGTAAATGATGGTAATGACCCTCTATTCTAGAAGGACTCATGGAATGGGTATCCGAATCTAGTTGTCTCATATAATTGTGAGAATTATGCAAGTATATTATCTCATAGTTGGGGACCAAAAGTAAAAGATTATATTTAGCATGTGGATTCTTTGACAGACAAAGCCAAGTGCAAGGATTTTTCAAATGAGCTAATAGATGATGATCATAAATCTCATATTGTATCTATCCTATGGGAAAGAACAGTTTATTTATCATCCAAACCTGATAGGTTAGTTTGGTCTAAATCAAAAATAGGATGCTATACAGTAAAAGAGGGGTATAAATCAATTTCCCAAGCTGCCTCACAAATAACAGAACAAAGAGCTTACCAATTTTGTTGGAACTCAAAAGTTTTATCGAAAGCAGGATGCTTCTCATGGCTACCAATTAAAAATAATGTCCTCACAAGTGAGAAATTGGAAAAATTAAAAATAGCAGCCCCTTTCAAATGTGTACTATGTGATTTAGAGCTAGAAGATGTCAATCATCTTTTCCTTTTATGTCCAGTAGTATAGATATGATGGATGTTTGTAGTGGATAAAATGAATTGGCACTCACCACTTCCAAATACTATTTGGAAACTATTCTCTAGTTGGCCTCAGATTTATAAAACTTCATTTTTTGCAAGCATTTGGTCTATAATTCTATCATCAGTTGTCTAGTCTATTTGGTGGGCAAGAAATCGATTCATCTTCAAGAAAGAGAATCTATGTGCATCGATCAGGTGTTGGTATTACTAGAAAGATCAATATCGGAAACTGTAAATGCATATGTGTTTAAAACTAAAAATGTTAGTTCCCTCTTTACTTATTGGGATTCAAGGTTGTTGTCCTCATGGACACTCTTATCTCTTCCCTTCAAAGGAAATCTTCATCAACCTGCACAGAAAGTAAACAAAGCTTCTATAGCTTGGTTACCACCACCAGTTGGCACTTTCAAGTTAAATATAGATGGAGCTTCAAAAGGAAACCCAAATTTATCTAGTGCAAGGGTGATTATAAGGGATCATAGAGGGATAGTGTTATGAGCCAAATCTTTCAAGCTGATAGTAGGCACTAATAATGCAACAAAGGCTCAAGAGTTATTGCAAGGATTAAAGTTAGTCCTTAGTTTCAAACTTCCTTTGATCCAAGTAGAAGGAGATTCATTGATCTTAATAAATGCATGTTGGGATCGAAAACTTCAGAATTAGAAGTTGGGGTATATTGTTAAATAGATCTGGGCTATGCTTGACAAGATAGGTAATTATCAAATCTTATATACACACAGAGAAGGAAATGAGGTGGCTGATTTTTTGGAAAATTATCGTTGTGACCAAGTAGATAATGAAATTACTCATGTGGCTGAGTTGGGAAAGATGCATCCTACACTAGAAGAACTACTATCAAAAGAGGAAAGATAAGTATTCCTATCAAGCTTCATTTTTGCACAGGAAATTATAGGTTGCAACATTATTGAAGACCAATAAGTCCTACAGTTGGTGGCACTACAAAATCATGTCACTGAATGCATAAGGTAGTTTAATGTCTTTAAATGTTTGATGAGAATTGCAAGAAAGTTGTATTCCTTTCCCAATTGTCATGGACTATGCATAATTGCTGAAAGAATTATTTCCTAAGTTTCAACTTAGGTGGATACAATTGTTACATGTAACATAAAATAGAGTTGTTTTAATTGTTGGTTGGGGTTTATTTTCAAACTTGACAAATATAGGATCAAAATGTTATATCAATATTTACAGTGTTGGCACTAATATTTAAGAATATTCAAGTTTGGGGATTACATAGCCAAAAGAGCAAGAGATGTTAAATTTGGTGAAATAGGACAAGCAAATTTTTTCCTAAAGGCTAAAGTGTTGTTGGCCAAAAATCATTCTTGTCGCTGTCTTTGTTGTCTCAAGAAGATACAGGTCACCATGCTGACACAGGAAAAGCTCGTGGAAAAGATTGCTAAAATGAAGTGGCACATATGACTTATCATGTGTATGGTTGTTGTCAAAATTGAATTTTCACAGGCTTCAATGTTAATTGTTCACACAGATTTGAGTGTACGTCAAATTTGTGTAATCAGGTTCACATGAAAAGGAATTACCTGAGAGCATGTTCCTAATTCAAGGTGATGTAAGCAACTATGTGTTGCCTGTAACTGATGTAATAAAAAATTTGTGTGGATCATCCTTTTCGTACTCCTCAGTATGCTCCAAAGTAAATTGGTGTTGCCACATCTGAGGCATGGCATGTTTGATCCTTGCATTTCCGTCCTCTATGAATGAACTAATGTTTGTGTCATGTGTGCAGGTTTACTGAACTAATTATTCCTTAGTATGGTTTCAGGGATTTCAGTACAATTAACATCTTTTGCATTAAAAGCCCATATATTCTAGAGGCGCGGGAGGACGATGTTATGTGTTACATGTCATTTTTTAAGATGATCTAGCAAAGCTCTGTACAATATGAACTCTAAGACATAATTAGAGTTTATGATTTAAGCCAAAGGTTTGCAGTACTAGGAATGGATTATCGCCCGAAGAATTATTGTGTGTGGTTTCCAGTGCAAAGGTGGGAGTGTCCGTTTATAGGAAGTTTGGAGGAAATTCATCTAAAATTTGTGTTCAAACTTTGGTGCCCCTATGACTATAGGTGCCTCAAGTGTGTAATCGGAACATAAGTACTTCATACTAAGACAAGGAGGTTAATATACCCATGAAATATTTTGTCTATTTTCATCTCTGATCTAATGGATATGCTGCAATGCCTAGACTCTGTGATTGTAATTGCAGAAAAAATGGTTAATGAGATATTCTTCTGACTGAAGCCCTTGTCGTCTGTGCACAAAACTATGTATTTGGTATGGGGGAGGGCTATGTGGGTGGAATCTTTCCACCACATTTCTTACCACATAATAGAGCTTTTGTAAATGTCTTTGATGCTTTCCAGCAATCTCTTGAACTTAGTGACCCAGGACATCTCAATAGGGCTTTGTCAAGATATAGTCACCATATGAGAAGGGAAATGTTTGAATGATTTAGGGAAAAATATCATTGTGTGACCTTCTTGCAACACCACAATTGTATTCATGTGACAACCTCTGCTAATCAGCATCAACCAGTTAGTGCTCATTCGACTTTGCAGGGAATACCCCAGAACATGATGATTAAAAACATATCTTTGCATCTTCCTCAAGGAGTCAATTCTCAGTGCCATCGGGTTGCCACTGGAGTACTTGATATGAATGTTATGCTCAATTATGAGAATATTGATGCGGGTAATGGAGAGCAAGGAGACAATTCACTCGAAATCATGCAGATGGATGAATAAGTAGTAGTTAAAGAGTGATTTTTTGGTCTTGCTACAGTAAAACGAATAAGCAGATGAATAAGCAATAGTTAAAGAGTGATTTTTTGGTCCTGCTACAAGTCACTTTTTGGTGTGTTCAAATGTAGTTGTTCAGAAGCAGTTGGTGTGTTCAAATGTAGTTAGTATTTTGGTGCTGGTAAGCACAATGTTTAGTAAAGGTTCACTCCAAGTTCCACAAGAGGATAAAGTCATTCTACGCCAACTGCAAAAAAATGGAAATTGATAATATCAGAATACGGAAAGTAGACTTGGATATGTATAAAATAAAGGGTTACTTAATCATAGGTAAATAGAGACAATTTTGCTTGAATTATGTAACTAATTGTGCTATAACCAGAGGTTTTCTTCCTAGTTCATTCCTGCAGGTATGCTCTATCAAATCAGATTTTTGTATTACTAAGTTTTATATAAATAATATAATATAGTGGCTTGTCACTTTTGGTTAAAAAAAAAAAAACAATGTTCATGAGTAGCAAAACTAAGATGTTGCAAGGAGAAAATTTATAACTTTAGTTTTGGGGAAGCCACAAGCATCAACTATAAATGAGGACATGTTTTATGTGGAGAATGAAAGAATCTCGATCTCAATAAAATTGTGAAAAAAAACTAAGATCATTAATATCAAGAAGCATTCTACAATGACAACAAAGAGTAGAATTTAATGGAATGAGTGCCTTAATGAAAACTCATACCATTTATTTTAAATTTAAAAATTCTTTACATGTCAAAATATTAATATTTAAAAATAAACATAATATTTTCAAAATAATTCCAAATTGATCTCCCAACATTTTAAATATTAGCAAATTTCAGTCTTTGTAAGAGCTGTACCAATCTCCTCGAAAGTCTATTCTATCATAGAAGGTGTATAAATCTTATGAAATCTCTTTTCTGGGCTATTTACTATCACTAATGATCTTTATCATCCATTAGTTTTCTATTCATCCTGCTATAGAGGGTTCATATCCAGGTTTTATTCATGCATTTCAGTTTATATAAAGAGCTGCAGCAGCGTATGGTGTCCATTTTCATATGTATGAAGAGCTGCGAGTGTCTATTTTAATGAATAACTCTCAACTGATAATATGTTGTTCTTGTGTGGCATAGACTTTTAGAACCTTTCTAGTATTGAGTGGTAATGGACAGCAACCACTGGAATTTCTGATTGTTTTTTCTGGTAAAAAAATTTCTATGGAACATAAGCCTTCAACCTGATTTGGGTTGTCAAGGCTGTAATTGATTCCAGTTTATTCTCTGAAACTGTAGCTCCTTAAAGATGTAATAATTTATATATTAGTATAATATTTCAGGTTTAATAACTTTTGTTTTAAAAAAAATAAAAAAATAAAAAATAAATTGTTTGATGTTTGAGTGTACAATGGTCTTGATCAAGCAAAGATCATAGTGCAATATATATATTTCAAAAATTTTGATTCTATAACTTCTTCAGTCTAGGGGACCCATTGTTGTCCTGGTAGTTTCACATAACGTTCTTGCGATCAAAAGAGGAAGCAGGATTAATCAAACATTTGGATTGTTGGGTGCCCACGTTTAGATTGTCATTCCTGTTTGAAATGCTGGTTATTTCATGTTGACTGTGGAAGGACGGGTGTTGGAACTAGTTGTTGACAGTAAGGCTTCACCGAAAGGAAGATTCTATCTGTAGGATTAGAAAAGGATTTCCTAGGCCTGGCAATGAATAGTAATAGTCTTGGTGAGAATATTTTCTTGGTGGGTATGGATTTGTGGTGTTAGATCTCATATTCTCTAACCAGTTATCTAGTATGCTTTGATGTGAGTTGTTTTCATTAATCTAAGACAGCGTGAAGATCTCCACGTACAAGTATTCTGCAACTTTCCGGACTCTCCGTAGCCTTGACCTAAACCCACTTGGGAACATCATCAATACAAACAAGAATTTACTCCTTCCAATGAGGAAGATCATTGGGAACCTCGCAATCAAACTCCACTTTTCAGATGGTTCAATTGCTCCTTGTGGATGAAAATAAATTTCATGTAAGGTGTGGTCCTTCCCTCTGCTTACACTTGCCACACTGATGAACATAATCACTTGCCACACTTGCTTGTGGTTGTCCTATCACAAGCTAACTGTCCTCTGCACATGGCTTGTCATTACAAGCCTATATGATATATGATGTTGAAAGCTTATCTATTTAAATGGAGCGCATCACATGTTTTGGACAGGTGTTGAAGAGGATGCCATTGGTCTAGGTAAAAGGTTGACTTTGGTGAACTAATGTCTGGTACATTAACAATTGCTTTTTAAAAAACTTGCTAATTGCTAAATAATTAGCAATATTTGTAGACAATGGATTGTGAACAAATATAAAGTAGGTTCTCATCAATAAAATTATTGTTCATTGGTGCGTTCTTCCCACTTGATTTATAATTTTAGAAAAAAAAAATATAATTATATTCTTATGATCAAATTTATGGAGTATAGATATTTGAATTTTTGTAGTCAGAAGTACAGATTAATAATTTAAAAATTTATTAATAGTTTATTTATCATCAATTGAACAACATGATATTTTGTTAAATAGTGTTAAATTTTATTGATTACATAAGTTTTCACAAGAAAATATTCTTTGTTACTATTTTAATTGAGTTTTATATCATAGAAAATTGTGGGGACAATAAATTGCATAAATGAATGACCATCTTTTTGTCCTAAGGTTGCTCCTAAATATATCTCAAGGACATCTATGTGAGGATTTTATAGTCATAGAAAGAGTTCCAAGACATAGTTTTTAAGCGTCTAATTTGATGGAAAAGATGGTTTTTAGAAGTTTAGAGCAAGCATATTCATCTACAACCATCAACTATTATATTAGTAAAGGGTTTCTCCTAAATATATGTCAAAGACATCTATGTGAGGATTTTATAGTCACAGAAAGAATTCCAAAACATAGTTTTTAAGTGTCTAATTTGAGAAAAAAACGGTTTTTTAGAAGTTTAGAGCAAACATACTCATCTACAACCATCTTGACTATCTTTTTGATGGTTGTTGTTGTTAGATTGTTGGATTTCTTTGTTTTATCTCTTAGCATCATCCTTTGCTTTGACAGGTTTCGGATCCCTTCACAACTTGATTTAGCCTCTAATCAAAACTATTATATTAGTAAGAGGGTCACTTTCATTATGACATAACCCCCATTGGCATAATGATATTGTGTCAATGACCGAGCCTTTCAAATAATGTGAACTTAATTTTTAAAAATAACAATTTTATCATTGTAAATCTTAAACAAAATTGCACAATAGTCTTATGACTAAACTTGTCAAGTATGATTATATCAAATTTTTGTTATAACAAGAAATAAATAATTCAACAATAATTTATTTACTAGATAATTTATTACAATATTTTATTTGAAAAAAAATAATAATCAATTAAAAAATGCTAAAATTTATTAATTTTTTATTTACTTTAATATTTTTTAAAGTTAACAATGCAATTTATTTTTACAATATAAATATGTTTAGTGACATAATATTAAATTGGATAATTGATGGGAGCCATCATTTTCTCGTAAGACTACTCCTAAATCTATAGAAAACACATATATGTAAGGATTTTGTGCATGAGAGAAAGTAAATTCAAATTAGGGCTCTTTATAAAATAGGTGTGGAAATTATTTTTTCTCTAAAGTGTCAAAGTTTTCTTACTCATAGAATATATGAAATCACTATTTTTAAATAAAAGTATAATTAATGGAGTAAATACTTTGCTAAAATCTTCATATACCTTCTCTAACAAGGAAATGGTTTCTCGAAATTTAGGAAAACATATGAAATCAACATTTTTAGATAAGAGCACAATTAATGGAGTAAATACTTTGCTAAAATTTTCACATGTCTTCTCTTATAAGAACAAGAAATAATCTAACATGTATTTACTTTTGGGCTACTATAGCTTACAAGTAATTCAATATTTGTTAGGTCAAACATAATCTCATTTGATGAAATGTTATGTCAAAAAATAATTCATTTGAATAATAGATCGTACACCATTTTATGGCTTAATTGTAAAGTCACTCGTATAAATTTTCACACATTTTAAATAAACTGAAAAATTATATTTTAAACCTTTTTTTCAAATACAATAAGTGTATTGTATAAAATTAAAAGAATAACTTTATACGAGTATTATTATCATCTTCATTAAGGAAATTTTGGTTTTTATTATAAGCACAAAACCTATCAAGGAAAGATAAATACTTTTCTACATTTGAAGTATAAAACACTTAATTTATGAAAGGAAAATGAAACTGATTCTTGTGAGTGGTTGTATTATGTTCCCTATTATCTAAAATAAAATAATTACATTTTTTAGAATAATGATTAGTTATGATACCCATTGACTACCTAAAGTACCATTAATGAATCATACACTTTGTAACTCTTATAATTCTTCGTAAAGAAAGAATTTTTTGCCTTTGTGATTTCTTGATATTTTCTATTCATCCTGTGTGTGTGTACATACAAACATTAGGGTGAATACCTCACATTTCTTCCTAACCTAATAGCATGTCAACCAACTTCTATTGATATTTTAGAATATACTAATAATTACATTGAGAGTATTTTTAGAAAATAGAAGTTAGTATATCTCGTTCCTCAATTTTGGCAATTCTAAAATAACTGAAAAAAACATTATAAGAGAACTAAAGAGTCAAGCTAATGAAAATAGAAAAATTGATTACATTACATGAAGATCATTCATTAGGCCTATATAAATATAAAAATTACTAATAGAATACTTATTGTTGTGAAAGTATCTCTATATTAATATTGACATTTTCTAAAATTATATTTTATTCACTATGACCTAATAATATGAGACTTTAAATGCATTGTTACATGTTGTAAATGGTTATTGTCATATTTAGTTTCCATCTTAAAAGGTTTTCAATGTCATAATTCAAGCTATGTTGGAGGATATAACATTTTTTTATTGTATTTTTGATATAATAAGGGTTGCAAGGTGTGTGCCTTTGGTCTTCTTGTGTTGTGCAACACAATGCTTGGATTCCTGATATGGCTTAATTGCCTCCCATGGAATGATTAACTTTGGCGGTTCTATCGGGCATTAACAAGTCGATCTTTTGCAACGACAACCATCTTTGCCTAAATTGGTATCAAAGCCTAGGTCACGAGTTTGAACCCCTCACTTGCATTGGGGGGTATTATTGCAAGGTGTGCACCCTTGGTCTCCTTGTCTTCTGCAATGCAATGCTTGGGTTTGTGACATGGCTTAACTGCCTCCCATGGATTCATTAACTTTGAGAGTTGTATTAGGCATTAACAAGTCAATCTTTTGGTGCAATGGAAAACATCTTTCCAACAATAAGTAGCATTTACACCTGGTGTTGTACCCTTACACAAAAGGCCCTAAGGGCAAAGAGTTCAAAGTAGAAAAAAGCCAGTAGTCCTACACTAGAACATAGACAACAAACTAATAGAAAAATTATAAAAATATTAGGAACCAAAGAAAATAATAAACAAAACCCCATAAGAGCCCCCTACTTGGGTATATTATCCCACTCCTCCATGATGAATTTAAAAACATCCTTGTTTTGTTGGTTGAGTTGGGGTCTATTGGTATGTCATGTTATTAATCTCATCTTGAAGCACTGAGGCCAAAGTGACAATAAAATGGTGGATAACTTTGAGTGTGAAACATGAAAGGATATTGAGCGTCTTTTTTAGACTTCCAAACTCTAGTCATAATATCCTTGCATTCCTAGGTCATCTTCTCACAATTGTGGTGAATTCCCTCCTTGTGCTCATGTGTGGGAGTGGAATCATCATTGAGCAGGATCATGACCATAAAAAAAGGCTATGTGGTATGTAAATTCCTTTTTTCCTCTTCCTCATGATCCTTGCAAATTTTCATTAAAGGAGACTAGTCAGAGTCTCTAGAAATCTCATCCATAGTGTTCTCAAGGGCCTGCTTTCTAGCTAGTCTGTGTGATCTTTAAACACTACTAAATTCTCAATTTCAAAAATTGAGTTAGTTTCTCTCACTTTTTCCTTGTTATTCTCATCAGCCTCCTCATCATCATAGGTTTTTCATGTCATAATTCAAGCTATGTTGGAGGATATAATATTTGTTTTATTGTGTTTTTGATATAATAAGTGTTGCAAGGTGTGTTCCTTTGGTATTCTTGTGTTGTGCAATGCAATGCTTGGATTCCTAACATCGCTTAACTACCTCACATGGATTGATTAACTTTGGTGGTTGTATCGGGCATTAACAGGTCGATCTTTTGCAATGACAACCATCTTTGGAAAAATTGGTATCAAAGCCTAGGTCACAAGTTCAAACCCCTCGCTTACATTGGGGGGGTATTATTGCAAGGTGTGCACCCGTGGTATCATTGTGTATTGCAACACAACGCTTGGGTTAGTGACATGGCTTAACTGCCTCCCATGGATTCATTAACTTTGACAGTTGTATTAGGCATTAACATGTCAATATTTTGGTGTAGTGGAAACCGTCTTTGCAACAATAAGTAGCATTTACACTGAGTGTTGTACCCTTACAAAAAAGGCCCTAAGGGCAAAGAGTTCAAAGAAGAAAAAGGCCAGTAGTTGGGTAAGTGCACCAAGATGGTTCCCAAAAAGGGGGCTTAAGTGGCCACTTTTTTTCTGAAATCAGAAAATGTTGACCTTGGACGTGAAATTGAGAATAGTTATACTCAAAATTTTGAGATGGAACAAAGAAAAGGATCGAAGTGCTCCAAGTCTACTTTCTAAAATACTAATTTATTTTGAAAATGGTTGAGATTAAGGGGTCCAAAAGAGGGATGTACAGAAATTGGTGTTGTTTTTGTCAGAAAAACATAACATAGCAACTCTTGTACGACCTAAGCACGGTGAAATTTTTTGTAGTATTTTTAAAATTGCTATGGTCAAAAGTTAGCTAATAGCATCTAGTTGGTGCATAATTTTTCTGATAATTTTTTAATGAATATTTGATTTTTTACTAATTTTCTAAGTGGGCACTTCCTAAAAAGCAAAATTTTGGTCGTGCTTCTGCTACAAATTTTTGAAAATAATTGATTTTCTTTTCTTTTCTTTTTTTAAATTTGTAGAATGGAGTCTAGTTTCTAAAAATGTAATTTATTTGAAATTTTGATGAACGGTTAATTTATAAAAAAAAAACACTAAACACTACTTTTTGGCAAAAAAAGACATACAAACAAAAGAAATTATGGATGAAAGGCTTAACATTGTTGAAAAGTGAAAAAAATTACATCATTCAATAGCTAAGAGAGAACCTAACATTTCCCATATTTTCGATTTTGTCAATATTGAACTAGATGCAATCTTGATGGTGAGCACGGACCCGATTATGTGAAAAATTGTAGAATTTGCAAAAACACATCTCTGGCCTTGTTGGGAATGCCCTCCAAGCCTTTGGGTTGGTATTCCAAGGCAAATAATTTCACTTTTTTCTTTGTTTTTAACACGAAATAATGCGTGCGCATTATAACGCAAGTGCATTTTTTTAAAAACAATCATAAGTGGCCAGAAAATTGGTACCCAACTTCATGCACCTGCCCAGTTCTAAACTAGAACATAAACAACAAACTAATAGAAAAATTATAAAATATTAGGAACCAAAGAAAATTATAAACGAAACCCTATAAGATCCCCCTACTTGGGTATATTCTCCCACTCCTCCATGATGAATTTAAAAACATCCTTGTTTTGTTGGTTGAGCTGGGGTCTATTGGTATGTCATGTTTTTAATCTCATCTTGAAGCACTGAGGCCAAAGTGACAATAAAATGGTGGATATCTTTGAGTGTGAAACATGAAAGGATATTGAGCTTCTTTTTCAGACTTCCAAACTCTAGTCATAATATCCTTGCATTCCTAGGACATCTTCTCACAATTGTGGTGAATTTCCTCCTTGTGCTCATGTGTGGGAGTGGAATCAAGGTATGTGTAGGATCATGATGGGCCAAAAAGTGGAAATATGATGGGTATGTGGCTACTGTGACTTTTTTTACCCAAAATTGATGAAATGAAAAGGGTTTCAGTTGAGACTATCCTGATTTCCACCAATATAAATTATGCTTTACTTTGAAATTAATAAGTAATTATTATTTATTTTCTATTCAAATTATGACTAAAGTCCTGATTGATAGGCTGATTGAAAAAAATCTATAGCTTTCAAACAGTATCACATTTTTTGAATCCAAACATGCGGCCAAACTATATGTTTCAAGTACATACCATTGATTAAAAAAGAAAAAATGAATTTCATGAAGTTTCAATTAAGTTAAGGTGGTCAGACATAAGATTTTTTATAATTTTTAAAATTTGTAATAAAAAATTCATAATTAATTATTTACTTGGAAAAAATTACAAAAAATATGCATCACATCTAGACATGAGTCTCTACTTATATCTAAAATATTATAAAAATATATCATTTTATTGTGGTTAGGTGGCTCAAACAAGTTTACTTTATTTTTTCCCTAAAAATTTAAGTATACCGATTGAAATTCTCAAATTTTCACCAAATAGATTTTTTTTTCAAACAAACCTAGTATTTTAGAAACTACATTCAATTTGTTATATATTCTATTCTTACATATTTTTAAATTAATATAGATAACTTATTCAAAATTTTACTAAGTTGCCTAACTCTCATTTTTTTGATTTTTGCCACTTGATTCTATTTTTCCATGATGTTCCTGCACATACCCATCATCATTGAGCATGAAATTGATAATAGGAAAAAGGTTAGGTCCTTCAATAAATTCCTCATCATCCTTGCTATTTTCATCATCCCTTTTATCCTAGTCAAAGTCTCTAGAAATTTCATCCACAATGTTCTCAAGGGTTTGCTATCTAGCTAGTCTATGCAATCTTTGAACACTAATGTTCTCAATTTCAAAAATTGAGTTAGTTTCTCTCACTTTTTCCATGTTATTCTAACCAGCCTCCTCATCATCATAGGTTTTTCATGTCATAATTCAAGCTATGTTGGAGGATATAACATTTGTTTTATTGTGTTTTTGATATAATAAGTATTGTGAGGTGTGTTCCTTCGGTCTTCTTGTGTTGTGCAACGCAACGCTTGGATTCCTGACATGGCTTAACTTCCTCACATGGATTGATAAACATTGGCAGTTGTATCATGCATTAATAGGTCGATCTTTTGTAACGACAACCATCTTTGCAAAAATTGGTATCAAGGCCTAGGTCACGAGTTTGAACCCCTCGCTTGCATTAGGGGGTATTATTGCAAGGTGTGCACCCGTGGTCTCCTTGTGTAGTGCAACACAATGCCTAGGTTCATGAAATGGCTTACCCACCTCCCATGGATTCATTAACTTTGATAGTTGTATTAGACACTAACAGGTCAATATTTTGGTGCAATGGAAACTGTCTTTGCAACAATAAGTAGCATTTACACCTGGTGTTGTACTCTTACACAAAAGGCTCCCAGGGCAAAGAGTTCAAAGTAGAAAAAACCCAGTAGTCCTAAAATAGAACATAGACAACAAACTAATAGAAAAATTGTAAAATATTAGGAACCAAAGAAAATAATTAACAAAACCCCATAAGAGCCCCATACTTGGGTATATTCTCCCACTCCTCCATGATGAATTTAAAAACATCCTTGTTTTGTTGGTCGAGTTGGGGTCCGTTGGTATGTCATGTTTTTAATCTCATCTTGAAGCACTGAGGCCAAAGTGACAATAAAATGGTGGATAACTTTGAGTGTGAAACATGAAAGGATATTGAGCTTCTTTTTTAGACTTCCAAACTCTAGTCATAAGGGTATGTGCAGGATCATGATGGGCCAAAAAGTGGCAATATGATGGGTATGTGGCCGACGACTATTTTTTTACCCAATATTGATAAAACGAAAAGGGTTTTTAAAGGTGATTCTCAGCTTTCCACCAATATAAATTATTCTTTACTTTGAATTTAATAAATAATTATTATTCATTTTCCATTCAAATTACGACTAAAGTCCTGATTGATAGGCTGATAGAAAAACATCTATAGCTTTCAAACGGTATCACTTTTTTTAATCCAAAACATTTGTCACATTTTATGCTTCACATACTATAGGATTAAAAAAAAAAAATTGAATTTCATGAAGTTTTGACCAAGTTAAGTTGGTCGAGACACAGTTTTTATATCTTTTAAAAAGTTGTAATAAAAAATTCATAATTAATTTAATACTTTGGAAAAAAATTATAAAAAAAATATGCATCACATTAGGGCATGAGTCCTCTACTTATATCTAAAATATTATAAAAAATATTATCATTTTATTGTGGTTAGGTGGTCAGAAAGACACCTACTTCCTATTTTTCCTTGAAATTTAAGTACCAATGCATTGAAATTTCAAATTTTCACTAAATAGATTTTTTTTTTAAACAAAACCTAGTAGTTTACAAACTACATTCAATTTTCTACAAATTTTATTATTACATATTTTTGAAATAATATAGATAACTTATTCAAAATTTTACATCAAGTTTCCTAACTCTGATTTTTCTAAATTTTTTGCCACTTAAGGGCTTGTTTTTTCCATGATGATCCTGCACGTACCCATAATATCCTTGCATTCCTAGGTCATCTTCTCACAATTGTGGTGAATTTCCTCCTTGTGCTCATGTGTGGGAGTGGAATCATCATTGAGCATGGAATTGACCATAGGAAAAGGCTAGGTCCTTCAGTAAATTCCTCGTCTTCTTCTCCCTCATCGTACTTGCTATTTTCATCATCCCTATTGTCCTAGTCAGAGTCTCTAGAAATCTCATCCACAGTGTTCTCAAGGGCCTGCTTTCTAGCTAGTCTATGTGATCTTTGAACACTATTGTTTTGAATTTCAAAAATTGAGTTAGTTTCTCTCACTTTTTCCTTGTTATTCTCATCAACCTCCTCATCATCATAGGTTTTTCATGTCATAATTCAAGCTATGTTGGAGGATATAATATTTGTTTTATTGTGTTTTGGATATATAATAAGTTTTGCAAGGTGTGTTCCTTTGGTCTTCTTGTGTTGTGCAACGCAACGCTTGGATTACTGTCATGGCTTAACTGCCTCCCATGGATTGATTTACTTTAGTAGTTGTATTAGGCATTAACAGGTCGATCTTTTGCAATGACAACCATCTTTGCAAAAATTGGTATCAAAGCCTAGGTCACAAGTTTGAACCCCTCAATTGCATTGGGGGGGTATTATTGCAAGGTGTTCACCCTTGGTTTCCTTGTGTTGTGCAATGCAATGCTTGGGTTTGTGACATGGCTTACCCACCTCCCATGGATTCATTAACTTTGACAATTGTATTAGGCATTAACAGGTCAATCTTTTTGTGCAATGGAAACTGTCTTTGCAACAATAAGTAGCATTTACACCTAGTGGTGTACCCTTACACAAAAGGCCCCAAGGGAAAAGAGTTTAAAGTAGAAAAAAGCCAGTAGTCCTAAACTAGAACATAGACAACAAACTAATAGAAACATTATAAAATATTAGGAATCAAAGAAAATAATAAAAAAAACCCCATAAGAGCCCCCTACTTGGGTATATTCTCCCATTCCTCCATGATGAACTTAAAAACATCCTTGTTTTGTTGGTTGAGTTGGGGCTCATTGGTATGTCATGTTTTTAATCTCATCTTGAAGTACTGAGACCAAAGTGACAATAAAATAGTGGATAACTTTGAGTGTGAAACATGAAAGGATATTGAGCTTCTTTTTTAGACTTCCAAACTCTAGTCATAATATCCTTGCATTCCTAGGTCATCTTCTCACAATTGTGGTGAATTTACTCCTTGCGCTTATGTGTGGGAGTGGAATCGTCATTGAGCATGGAATTGATCTTAGGAAAAAGGCTAGGTCCTTCAGTAAATTCCTCATCTTCCTCTTCCCCATTGTCCTTTCTATTTTCATCATCCCTATTATCCTAGTCAGAGTCTCTAGAAATTTCATCCACAGTGTTCTCAAGGGCCTACTTTCTAGCTGGTCTGTGTGATCTTTGAACACTATTGTTCTCAATTTCAAAAAATTGAGTTAGTTTCTCTCACTTTTTCCTTGTTATTCTCATCAGCCTCCTCATCATCATAGGTAGCTTCCTCCACATAGAAATTGATAGTATTCCTCTTCTTCTTTTTGTTGGGGGTTTCAATCATAGTAACATTAGGATATTTTTTTACTTTTTCAAAGGTATGTTTTTGAGCTCACACAATCTTCTTCATTTTCTTCTTCGTGTTAGGGTCAGGTGTACCTTGTTTGGTAGTGTGTCATAGAAAAATGGTCCCTTGTCATTTTCATGACCTTTTAGGTCTTTCTTCATGGTATTTGATATATTTTTCTATGATTTTATGTTGTAACATGGCTTGAACATGCATATTTAAGTACTAAAATTCAAATAACGACGTCTTGTGAAGGTGTTGTGAAGTGTTGTAAGACATTTCTACATTCTTCTAGACTCTATTTATTGTAATTCACCTAAAAATCACCTTTTCATCACTAAAAAAGTCCTATTTTGAAGTGTTGTATTGTAACAAGACTTCACGCTTTTCTAGGCACATCTTCACTATGTATCCCTTTCTCATGCTTTATTTGACCTCTGTATGCCCTCATATGTCTTAATTAAGTGTATTTTGGAATGTTAACCCAACAAATAACATTAAATACAACTTAAATCCTGACACTTATTTTCAAGTCCTATGTGGGACCCATTCACCATGGGTGGTGAATGAGTACCCCTTGGCTCCAAATTCAAAAATTTTAAATTTTCCTTTTGGGTTTTTATTCAAAAACACTTGATGGACTGGCCTGTGATGAGGTATGAATGGTTAACTAAGGCACAAGTGTGTATAAATATGTGATTTTCACCTCATTTTACATCCCCTGAAATTCTTCAACATTCACACATCATATTCAAAGAATTCAAGCAATATTCAAGCACTTTGGAGTATCCATTGACATTACTTTAGATTTGCATTATCAAGGGTTTGGTAAGTTGATAGCAATTGCATGTTATTAGTTTATCATTCTCTTTCTTTTAATTATTTCATTAAGGGTTTGATTATCAAAGTGGGGTTTGACCAAGGAAAACCCCTATTTGCTAACCCTCAACCATTTTTCCCCTATGGGTATGTGCAGGACCATGATGGGCAAAAAAGTGGCGATATGATGGGTATGCGTAGGGTATGTGGCTGATGACATTTTTTTTACCCAAAATTGATGAAATGAAAAGGGTTTTAAAGGAGATTCTTAGCTTTTCCACCAATATAAAATTATTCTTTACATTGAATTTGATAAATAATTATTATTCATTTTCTATTTGAATTATGACTAAAGTCTTGATTGATAAATGATTGAAAACATCTATAGCTTCTCAAATGGTATCACTTTTTGAATCCAAAAACATGTGTCACATCTCATGCTTTGCATACTATAGGATTAAAAAAAATGACGTCAGTGTCTTGACCAAGTTAAGGTGGTCGACATATGAGTTTTTATATTTTTAAAAAGTTGTAATAAAAAATCATAATTAATTATTTACTTGGAAAAAAATTACAAAAAAACATGCATCGCATTGGGACATGAGTCTTCTACTTATATATAAAATCTTTAAAAAAATATTATCATTTTATTCTTGTTAGGGTGGTTAGACAGACACCTACTTTTTTTTCCCTGAAATTTAAGTACTACTGCATTGAAATTTCAAATTTTCACCAAATAGATTTTTTTAAAATAAACCTAGTAGTTTAAAAACTAGATTCAATTTGCTATAGACTCTATTCTTACATATTTTTGAAATAATATATATAACTTATTCAAATTTTTACGTCAAGTTGCCTAACTATGATTTTTCTGAATTTCTATTGCCAGTTAAGGGTCTATTTTTTCCATGATGATCCTGCACATACCCCTATTGCATGTGTATTTGCAGACCTAGGTATGCAAATTTAACAATATTTTTGGTGTTGAAGATTGGTAAACAAGTCAACTAGGTGCTTCAAGTTAACTCATTCATATTTCAAGCTTGGAGAAGGTTTTTTGTCCACTTCCTGCAGAATTGACTTCGACAACCCGACAATCAGAGATTTCCAGATCTAGTGTTGCAGAGTTGTCTCCTAATTTTTCAAAAATTTGGGAGAGGATTGATTCACCACCAGTGGTGAATGAGTCCCACCTTAAGACTGAAAATCTGAATTTTTTTAAATTCTGGATCTTGATAGTCATAAACTAGTTTCCAACACCTTTTCACCAGTAGGAGGATTAATTTGCCACCCTGGGTGAATGAGTCCCACTGTGAAAATTTAGTGATTTCAGATAGAATTCACAACATTCCATATTCATCAAATCTTTCTGAGGTGCACTTTGTTTCATCCTATTTCTTTCTATTTTGCATTATTTCTTCATTTAGTTCATTGTTTGCATATCACAGTGTGTTTTCCAGTATAGTTTAAATCTTAGTTTTGCATTCAAATTCATTCATTTAGATCACTCAATTGCATTTAATTTACTTCATTTGACTTAGAAAACATTCCACATAACATTAATTTGAATGAACCAATTAGCATTTTTGGCCCTACCTCTCTCGTTTTAGGTGAAAAACCCTAGAAGAGTTAGAGAAGTCCTAGAGAGCCAAAAATCAATGGTTCATTTTGGTGAACCTGCATTTTGAACACTTTGCATTTTCATTCCATTTGCATATTGCATCCTAGATTACTTTTGCATCAACATTTAATTAGGACATTGTTTTGTTTTTGCATTCTAGGACTTTTCATATTGCATTAGTGAAAACTTCATTTAGATTTCATTTTTGCATTGCATCTCATTGAAAAAATCGAAAATCTGCATTCTGCATCCTTGATTGCATTTTGTAGAGCATTAAATTCATCTTAAAATTTCTAAAAAAATACAAAAAAACATCATACTGGGACTCATTCGCCACTCTGGGCAAATCAGTACCTCTGCACTTTTTGCACAACATTTTTGGTATTTTTCTAGCATTTTCGTGCATTTCTATTTTTTGTGGTTACATTTTTGTTACAGTTAATACCATTTCTATTATTTTCATATTAGAGATCTTATATTACCTTGCATTTGCATTCATCCCTCCTTTGTGGTACTTGTATGAGTGTTTGGTGCCCCATTGATAATACTTTAGTGAGAAGAAGTTCTAGACTCGTGGCTTCCCACGATAGCACTTTTGTTGTGGACCTTGGGATCTCACAAGCTCCTACTCCTAGTATGGAAAATGGTGCATTAGGCATTGACAATACCACTTCTATGCCTTCACCTTTCCATCCAATGAATGTTGACACCCAAAACAATTCCCTCCTATAAGAAAAGGTCATTAATATTCATGAGGATTTTGCACATTTACAGCAAGATTTGTCACTTGAAAAAATTTCCTCCAATGCCATACCTGCCATTGGCAATCTTCATCGTTTGATTGAAAGTGATGATGGCTTGCAAGTGATGAAGCGAATTTCCCAAATTTGCAATAAACATGCCTCTTCTAATACTCAATCCGCAAACATTCTTGTAAGCCAAGGAGGACCTCAAGTTCCTCCCCCTTCAACCACAACATCCATACCAGCTTATACCAATCCGCAAGTCCACACAACTATGCATCAAGTTAATTATGTGACTACTTCTTTTCTAATTCCACCTAGCATTCCTACTTCTCTTGTGGCATCGCAAGTAGCCTCCACTAACTTCACACCTCATAGTATTCCTTTCACTTCACCTAACATCACCTACACTCCATCACCCTTTTCTCTTCCACCTCAACCCACTTACACCGATCATGTTCTTACAGAATTTCAAGTTAATACCATTTCATCCATGCAACATCAACTTTCCACCATTAGCCAAGGTCAATCCGCTCCAACAACATATCATGTCTGTAGCAGCCCCTTATACTTAGAAATCTTATGTACCTCGATACCACAAGGGATAGAAATTCCTTGGTTTGAGAAATATGGAGGTAAATGAGACCCTATAAACTATGTAATGCTTACACAACTTTTTTTAGTGACTTTTTCCTTGATGATAAACTGTTAGCTAAACTATTTCTAAAGACCTTGAAAGATACTGCCTTAGAATGGTTTTCCAACTTGCCCAATCATTCCATCCATTCATTCAATGAATTGGTGGATTCTTTCATAAGTCACCTTCAAGTGCACATGACCCCTAAAAAGAAAATGGCTGACCTCATGAGATGTAGACAAAACACACATGAAAAAGTAACAAATTTTATCTCACGATACCAGTCCTTGTATGCTCAAATTGATGTCAAGATTCTTGATGCACATCTGCAAAAGATGTTTATCGAAAACTTGCACACACATCTTTAGGATTAGCTAACAATGATAAAATTCCCTTCATTTATGCATTTATGCACAACCTTGTGTGAATACCACAACTCGGTTTCAAGTAGTGATTCAGAATCCACTTCTAACTGAGCTGAAAAACTCGAACACAACAATAAAAACCAAAATAACACACAAAACTTTCACAAAAAAAATAGAGGCTTTTTACAATTCAATCTGCCTCCTCCTTCACAACCGCAAACCCAACTACCTCAAACTCAAGTGGCAGTTGTTAAAACAGCAGTGCCTTATAACTATGGGGACCCAAAGAGACAATGTACTCCCTTACCCAATACCCTCCATAACACAATGAACCAAATAATTAAACAATGCATGCTTACTTTTCCACCCGTTCGACCACTTGATCCAAATCAACCATTACCACCCACCTTCAAACCTAATGCTTACTTTCTTGCAACAAATTTTTAAACCATTTTGGCATTCTTTTAGATGTAGGAGTATCATCACTAGAAGAAGAATCATGAGTAGAGATTTCAACATTTTCATCATCACTATCACTATGAGTAAGAGATGCATTAGGAGGGTTAAGAGGAGTTTCAACTTGAGGATTATCCTCCACAACAATAACTTTATTTTGAGAAGAATCAATATTATGCACTTTAGAACAATCATGAACACCATTTTCAGCAATGCATACATCTCTAGCAACTTTAACTTTGTTAGTAAGAGGATTATAACCTCTATAAGCTTTAGAATGTTCATCATAACCAACAAAAATATGATAAGAAGATTTAGCATCTAATTTTTGCCTCTTTTGTTTAGGTTTGTGAACATAAGCAATTGAACCAAAAATCCTTAAATGCTTAAGATTGGGCTTCCTACCAGACCAAGCTTCTTCAGGAGTTATATCCTTTAAAGCTTTAGTAGGAGTCCTATTAATAATGTAAGTAGCACAAAACATAGCTTCTGCCTAAAATTTATAAGACATATTTTTAGCATGTAACATACATCTAGCCATTTCAACAATAGTTCTATGCTTCCTTTCCGCTACACCATTTTGTTGAGGTGTATAGGGAATAGTTAGCTCATGCTTAATACCAAATGTTTTCAAATAACTATTAAAAGCATTGTTCACATATTCTTTTCCATTATCAGTTCTAAGAATTTTAAGTTTAAAACCAGATTGCCTTTCAACAAATTTATGAAATTCAGAAAATATATCAAGAACTTGATCCTTACTATGAAGAAAATAGATCCAAGTTCTTCTAGAAAAATCATCAACAAAAGTAAGTGCATACCTTGATCCTTGGATGGAGTTATTCTCCATGGGTTCCAAAAGGTCACTATGAACTAGGTGCAACTTATGAGTTGCCCTCCATGATTGACCATGTGGAAAGGGCTCCCTATGCATCTTACCAATCATGCATCCTATGCATACAATTTTAGATGGAACAATACTAGGCAATCCATCTACCATATTAAGCTTTTGCATTAAAGCAATATTTTTAGCATTTATATGACCAAGTCTTTCATGCCAAACATTAAAATCAATGGTAGATATTAAAGAGCATCTAGATTGAGCAAACTCATAAAATTTGAACAAATTATCATTGTCTAATGTAGCATTAGCAATGACCTTGTTTTGTTTTGGATCAATAACATAGCACATATCTTTGTAAAATTTGATTTTATAATCTTGGCAAAGCTTAGCAACTGAAAGCAAGTTAGTCTTTAATTCAGGAACATATAAAACATCATGCAATTTACCATTAGGAACATTCACATCTCCAATTGCTTCTACTTTACAAGTATGATTATTAGCAAGTTGAAGAGGAACATTTGATATATCAGGTTGCATAGACTCAAAAACTTCTTTATGTGAAGTAACATGTTGAGATGCACCTGAATCAATAACCCATTCAAGAGGTTGAGAAACATTAGAACTACAAGTAAAAGCACGTCTAGATTGATTTGCATTATTTTGAAACTTATTATTATTAGGTTTATTTTGTTGTTGATTATTTTGCTTCATAGGCTTTTTCTCATTTTTCTTTTTAAAACAAGTGTTTTGCCAATGACCATCCTTATTACAATAAGTGCAATGTGGTTTCTTAGAAGAGTTAAACTTTCTAGGATCATTGCCATTATTATAATGAGGTTTGGAATTATAATGTTGTTGTTTAGAATGAGGTTTAAAATTTTGCTTATGATTAGATAAGAAAGCATGTTCATTAGACTTAAGAGTACCAAACTGAATTAACTTAGCCTCTTCTTGTCTTAATAAATTATGAAAAATATCATAAGTTAATTGAGTAGCTAAAGAAGGAATGGCTAATTGAGCATGAATATTAGTAATGAATTGTTGAAATTGTCTAGGAAGACACTTTTTAAGAATAAGATGAATTAATCTAAGATTATCTAATTTAACTCCTAAACCATCCAATTGACTATTTAAAGCATCAAATTTCAATAAAAATTCATCCATAGATTTAAAATCAGAATACCTCAAATCTTCAAGTTGATCTTGAATTTGAATTTTTCTTGATTCATTTATACTATCATAAATTGTTTTGAGTTTGTCCCATGCTTCATAGGCAGTTGTGCATGTCCCAATATGAACATAAAGTTCAGGTGACATGGAGATACCTATGAGACCAAGGGCTTCCTCATTTTTGAGATTCCATTTTTCGACTTCATCTTTGGATGCAGACGAACTTGGTTTAGAGTTAGGATCTGTAGCTACATCCAATATATGTTTAAACCGAAAAATGAAAGAAATGTGAGTCTTCCAAGAATGATAGTTAGAAGAATTCAACTTAATTTCAGGAATCAAAGTGGACATGATTGCAATAAAAATTTCACAATTTTGTGAGGACAAAACAAAAAACTATTGTAAAAATTTGCTTAAAAAATAATCCCACTTGATTGAATTAATAAATTGCCTAAAAAATTAAATAAATAAACCTTTTTAGTAAAAAAAACTTATTTTCAAAAACACTATATTGCTTGATATTGTAATTAACAATAATAAGAATTATAATTTTTAAAAATATTTAAATGATTAATACTATTATTAAAAATTAAAACTTATTTAATATTAAATATCAATATCTTAAGATTTTTGTAAAAAAAAAAAAAAATTTAATAACATGCGATTATGACATAAAGACTTTGAAAGCATATGAAACTAAAAATTATTAACAAATTAAAATGATTGACCTTTTATTTCTTTTAAAAAAATAAAAATAAAATTAACTAATATAATTATAGAAAATAGAACAATTTAAAATTTAATTATAATTTGAAACACTTAAATTAAAAAAAACTTAGATTAAAAAAAAATACTTAAAAGTAAAAACTCTTACCTTAAAAAAGTAATCGGGCTTTTTAAAAAGTTAAGATTCCTTATTAAAAGTTAAAATGAAAGATTTTTTTTAAAAACTTATACTTGGAATATTAAGGAGTATCACGCGAGGATGGGCGACAGGCGGGCTTTTTAGATTTTGAAATAAAACAGAGAAAAAAAAAGCGGGCTTTTTGATTGCTATTTTAGGGTTTTAAGATTTCAAACCGAAATAGGGCGACACATTTAATTGGTACAAGGGAAACCAACAAAACAGAGAGGCATAAATAAATTTGATAGGTGAGGGTTTAAGCCAGAGGCGCAGAGGGCAAGCCGGCAGGAAAGGATGAAGCCACAATGGAACACAATGGAAGGGAGACAGCCGACGAGGGGCCAAGGAGGCGACAGAAACTAACGACGCAATGGCAGCTTCCGGAGAATATGAAACCAGAGACAAATGAAGAAACTAACGACGCAATGGCAGCGATTCCGGAGAAGTGTATAGACTACGGTTGGCTACGTCTGAGAGGAGCAGCAGTCGGGTTGGGAGCCCGAGTGAAGCAGCTTACATGCAGAAACCTATGAGGGTTTAAAATTTTTTATTTTTATTTTGTAAAATGTATTATTATGAAATCTAAAATCGAAAAATAAATTGATTTATTTTCTGTTATATTGATATAATGCTTATTATGAAACTCTCTTTTTGTAAAAAAAAAAAGGTATACATATGTATTTTTAAATATATATATATATATATATATATATATAAACTTGAAAATAAAAGATTTTTGATAAAAAAATTGTATTATTTAAAAATATGAAACCCTTAAAAAAGGCTAGAAATTTATTTTTCAAAAAAGATGATATAATGATTGTAAAAAAAGTTTATTAAAAAATTGCTTTAAACTTGAATATAATTTTTCTCTAAACTAGGGCTTTAGCCCTAAAAAAAATTGCAAAAAAGAGTGTTTTGTTTTTAGATTTCAAACAATATTATAAACAAAAGTTAGATAAAATAACCTGCATAATAGGGTTAGGAAATTTGGAATAATAGGCTATACCCTTATTGGGTTTTTTTCCTAAAAAAAATGCACTAAATGCAAACAAATTATTTGAAGAATGAAACTAGAAAACTAAAATTCTTGCACAATAAAAAAGGTTAGAAGACAAAAACAACCAAGATTAGATACTTTGCTCTTTTCTCCTCTTTGAGAGTGTCTCCAATGGTGTGCTAAAAAATTGGTAAACCTTCAACAATGTAGCTCAAAAAATATTAGTAATACCAAGCTCTGATACCATGAAAGGAAATAGAAAAGAGCAATGGAAAGTACTAATAAAGAGCAAATGTTTGAAGGAAAGAGATTACCAAATAGATTGAAGTAGCCAAACCAAGCACCACCAAAGCAAGAGAGACACAAGAATTTGTTAAGGGGAAAAAACAAGAAAAAAACCCAATATTATGAATGGAGGCAAAATGCCTAAAGAATAATACAAAGAGAGAGAGAGAGCTTCAGCCTTTGCTTGCTTGCATGAGTCTTAAAGAATGAGAGGAGAAGCACCTCAATAAGTAGAGGTGAGAAAGAGGAGTTAGAATGTAACTCCCAACTCAATGAATGCCACCATTCATCTATGTGTGTGCAAAGTGTCACCTCTTAAGGAGGTGTTACAAATATTCCTTAATAAAGGAATTAAAAAATAAGTCATCCTCACACATGTGTGAGATGACAAAAAGACAAAAGACTTGTAGGGATTCCTTTGGAATATTCCTACAAGTTAATAAAAAAATTACAATTAAAGAATAATCTTTACCAAGTAAAGATTAATCTTCTAACAAAGACCCTATGATTCCTCAATCCGCTCTTACACATCAACAACTCCAAAATAGAATTAAACGAAACTATGGTGCTAGGGAACGAAGGAGTCGTCATCGTCTCCTTGCTCGTCAATCTTGCATGGAAGAAAATAAAGAAAATAAACCTCTATCTTTGACTGAAGTAATAGATGACCACCCTCCTTCTCCTGACCTTTCACAAGACAGTACAATGCAAAAATCACAACAAAATGAACCAATCCAACAACCTCAGCTTTTGATACATCCATCCTTAGAAATCACCCTTCGTCCTCCCATTGTCATTAATCTTGATGATGATGATGATGATGATGATGATGATGCGATGATAGAAAAAATAGATGAAGAAGTACACAATGATCTAAACTCTTTATTCTCATCTACAATGAGCATAAAAGATAAATTCTCTCAACCAAGTGAAGAACCTGGTACAAATCCCAGTTTAGCATTTACAATTATGCCTTTGGACAGTCAACTGCCCTCGCATTACACTGCACATGATTGGAAGGCAGATGACTTGTTAGATGGTTGACTTGCATTTTCCTAACTAGCCTTTTTCATTTTATCTTTCTATTTTTTTCCCTTTTTTTTTTCCTTTCATGTGTGTATCATGTTCCCTCGTATCGTGTGTTTGATATTCCCTCTCTTCATACACTTCTTCTATTCATATCTCTATTCTTCTCTTCATCGTGCATTGTCTTTTTTTTGCTTTTGTTTTCTATTTTCCTTTTGGGGATGATGAAAAGTGTAGAGACACCCTATGTCTCTTACATGTTGACCCAAAAGGTTCTTGTCTTTTTCTCTTTTTCTTTTGTGTTCTCCTTTTGGGGATGACATAAAGCATAGAGATGCCCTATGTCTCTTCCATGTTGACCCAAAAGGTCCTTGTCTTTTTTGCTTTTTTTTTGTGTTTTCATTTTGGGGATGACACAAAATGTAGAGACACCCTATGTCTCTTCAATGTTGACCAAAAAGGTCTCTTCAATGTTGACCAAAAAGGTCCTTGTCTTTTTCACTTTTGTTTTGTGTTTTCTCCTCCTTTTGAGATGACGTGCAGCATCGACCTAAATGTCTCCTTCATAAGTTGGACCCAAAAATATTTTTCCTTTTCATTTTCTTTCTTTTCACTTGTGTTTTCCTTTTGAGATGACACAAGGTATTGAGATCACAATGTTCTTCCATGTTGACCCAAAACAAACTTTATTTTCCTCTTTTTTCACTCTTTGTGTCATTCTTCTAGTTCTATGTGCTTTGGGAATGATGACACCAGCTCTTTATTCAAAAACATTGCAACAACAACATACTAACCCCAAATCCATAGATCCCTTATGTGTTTGTGTGTTTCTTTTCTCTAATAACCTTTTCCTTTTTTTTTTTCATTTTCCTTGACATGACACAAATTTCTTAACTTCAAACATCATACGACTTGCATGGCTTCCTTAATTCTCACCATGTCTTGTTTTGTTTCTTTTTCTTTTTTTCTTTCTTACTTTAAAGTAATTGCTCATAGAACAATGTGTGTGTGTTCCTTTAAAGTGGGGCATACATTACCATAATTCATTTTGCATTCTTGGTTCCTAGTGTGCCCTTGTCGCTTTATATGATGCATTTGTCACTTTGTGGATGAGACATTGTGCGTGATGTTCCTTTCATAATTGTGATCTATCTCAGCATATTACATTCCTCTTGGTGGCCTGATGTGACACACTGCATCCCCTAAGTTGTGAATATACTATTCTTTGATTAGTCCTCTCTTGGAGACATTAGACACAATTTTCCCTAAGTGACTGACCTTCCATGAACTAAGCGAGACTCCTTTGAACATCTTTCACATTTTACACTTTGCATTTTTTCCACCTTGCATAACTTATCTATAATTAGAGGTTTACAAAATAACTTGCAAATTAATCCTAATTATAGTTTTTCCCCGACCGCAACAAAATTGTGTGACTATGTTGTTTAACCATTGAAATTACAAAATAAGTTCACATTTATATAACTAATTACTGAAATGTTGTAATTAGAACTCAAATAGCAAATTGAAAAATGAAAAGAAATAGAGAGAATGATAGATAGAAGATAGAAGAAAAGATAGAAGAGGAGATAACGCTAGTTGATAATGGAGTTCATCCAATCAAGACTGTCTCTGGGCCCGCTTTTCAATTAGGACTATTTTATTAATGTTTCCAAGCAATAGAAATGCCTTGTTACAATATCCAAGCTCCAAAACCTGCATAAAATTTCTCACAATCTCCTCTCAACACTTGAAGACACTCAAAAGGCCTTCGTGCTTACAATATTCTCCTCAAAAGAATTATTTCTCCAAGATGATCTTGACCAATAATTATTCTTCAAGAAAATTCTACCCCTTACAAGAAAATAAGACCCTCTTTTATACAAATTTATTT